>JAMXBB010000008.1:63529958-63590319 GCA_024138015.1 Lumnitzera littorea
TAGTCTTATGGATACATACACATATCGTATATTATACCTATATACATACATGTCTTTATACATACATGTATATATCTTAAATTATCTATTTATACATACATACATGTATAGGTAATGAAATATTTAATAAAATACAATACGAATACTTAATATATACATGTACATACCATATAATATACATATATACTACCAAAATAATTTTACTTACCTAATTATTTTTGGTTTTCTTCTTCTTTTCCTTGTCCTTCTTCTTCTTCTTTTTTTCTTCTTATTCTTCTCCTTGTTCTTTACAGTTTTGTTTTTGCTTTTCCTTCTCCCTTTTTATGTGTTCAGTTTCTCTTTATTTTTTTTTCTATTTGTTTTTTCTAGATTTTCTTGGATGTGAAGAGTACAGATTTAATCCAATAAAATAAAGAAAAAAATAGGAAACTTATCTTCTTAATTTAGGCATTAATTAGGATAAGATATTTACTTCATTACTTTGTCCTTTCCCCCTTAAATTTCCGACATTTGGACATTAATTTGTGCACATGGGCTGTTGCAATGGTAGCTGCAATTCCACATGTGGGATAAGGAAAATAGAAGAGAAGAAGAAAAGAAAGAAAAGAGAAAAAAAGAAAGAAAGAAAAGGGAAGAAAATAGAAATTAAAAATAATTATATGTAATTTTTCTAAACTTACAAATCATAAAAATAATCATCACAAATTAATTTGGAATTTTGTGAAAATTTATCAATTTAATTAGTGCTTATTACAATTATAATTTTAGCAAGTTATTGTAATGATTTTGTTAAAAATTTTACGCGATTAAGCAATTTAGTCAATAATTATGGTCAACTATGATTATATCAGTATTAAGTGATATTTATTTATTTTATAAGTTTAAAGTTATAGTTTTAGAATTTCGATTAAGTACGGGTTCGTTTTTGAGTATTTGCGCACACATCGAATTTAGGGTTTTTATACGTGATTTAGGTTTCGATAGATTTTTCTATAGTTTTTATTACTTATAATATATTCAAATTTATAATTTATCAAATTTTTATCTTACTCAGCTTTAACAACTCATAAAGTCATCTACAGTATTAAGGTTCAATTCTACTCTTAAATAGCTAAATTTGTGAGGTTTACACACACTTTCTTATTGAAAGCCCTAGCCATTCATTGCTAATAGTAGATGTTGTGGCACAAGGCTGCTAACCTCCTTTTGTCAATCAAATTCAACTGCTTAATTCACTTCTTTATCCAATTAGCCTCATCTAATTGGGTTTCCGATAATATCCTGAGAGATGGGATCTCAACCTCTACTGGCAATACAACCTCCATCCCATATACCAACGAGTAAGGGGTTGCTCCTGTTGAGGTTCTAATAGAAGTTCGATAGGCCATGAGTGCAAATGGTAACATCTCATGCCAATCTCAATACATAACGGCTATTTTCTCAATAATTCTTTTGATATTCTTGTTGGCTACTTCCACAGCTCCATTCATTTGGGGCCAATAAGGAGTGGAATTCCTATGAATGATCCTGAACTACTAGCACAACTCTAACATCAATTTATTATTCAAGTTTGTACCATTGTTGGTAATAATTGTCTCTAATATACCATATCAAGCCAATTTATCTCTCTTGATGAACTTGACCACTACTCCCTTCATCACATTAAAGTAGGATGAAGCTTTAACCCACTTAGTGAAATAATCAATAGCTACCAGTATAAATTGATGCCCATTAGATGCCTTTAGAGTGATCGGGCCAATGATGTCTATCCCCTACATTGAAAAAGGCTATGGTGCAGATAATGTATGTAATTCTTGAGGTGGAGCATTTACTTTGTTCGCATAGATTTAACACAAATGGCAATGTCTAACATGTTTGATGCAATTTGCTTCTATAGCCAACCAATAATATCCCATCCTTATGATCTTCTTAGCAAGCACGTAGACATTCATGTTAGGGCCATATACTCCCTCATGCACTTCTTTCATTAGCACCTCTGCCTCTTTCTCATCTACACAACATAAAAGCGTACCGTCAAATGATCGTCGGTACAAATTAGACTCGCTAATCAAGTTTTAGTAGCCAATCTTCTAATCATCTTCTTATCCTTCTTCTTGACCTCTTTGAGGTATGTTCCATGTTGCAAGAATGTTTTGATATCATAATACCAAGGCTTTTCATCACATTAACTTTCCATTGCTAAACAAAAAGCGGGCTTTTCTTCAACTTCAATCTTAAGTGGTTAAATCTTTACTCCTTCCGATATCTAGATCATGGATGCTAAAGTAACAAGAGCATCAACAAATTGGTTCTGAACCCATGGCATGTACGTGAATGTAATCTTTTCGAACTTGACTATCAACTCGGCCAAGTATTGGTGCTAAGGTACTAATTTAGGGTCTTTCGTCTTATACTCACCCCGAGCCTGGCCTATAATCAACGAAGAATCTCCATATACCTGTAGTTCTTGTATCTCCTTAAACAATGCAATCTTAAGTCCTAAAATACATGCCTCGTATTCTATAATATTATTAGTATACGGGAAAGCCAGTTCATAGCCATTGGGAATTATGTACCTTCAGGAGACACTAGAATTGCCCCAATTCAACATCCAGAAACATTAGCCACTTCGTCAAAGAACATTTTCCACCCTAAGGGCTTCTTAACTACTTCGTTATCAAAATCATTTTCTACTGCCGGGATACTTTCATTAGGAAACTTAATTCGTACTTCTTGAGGGGTATTCTCAAAGGGACTCTCTATTAACTGATCTACCAAAGCTTGCCCCTTAATTGAACTTTGGCTCAAGTACTTGATGTCAAATTCTATCAGCAGCATCTACCACTTTGAAACTTTATCGATGAGAGTCGATTTTTCTACTAAGTACTTCAAAGGGTCGTACTGTGTTATCAACTTAATTTGATAGTAAAGTGTGTATTGTCTAAGCTGATGCATGACCCAGACCAATACACAATAGGTTCTTTTGGCTTCTAAGTATTTTTACTCCCCTTCTGTGAACTTCTTGCTCAAATAATAACTAGCCTGCTCCTTCCCTTCTTCATCATTCTGACCAAGCACGAACCCCATAGATTCGGGTAATATGGTCAAGTATAAAAACAATTGCTTTATAGGCTTAAGAGCCACCAACACTAGTGGATTCATAAGGTATTCTTTAATTTTTGTGAAAGCCTGCTCGAATTCCTCATCCTAATTAATAGTGACATTCTTTTTCAATAACTTAAATAGAGGGTAGCTTTTTTTTGTTAATTGTGATATGAATTGAGCTATATAATTTAAATGCCTTAATAACCTTCATACTTCCTTGAGTGTGTATGGAAGAGGCATGTTGATTATAGCCTTAACTTTATTAAGATTGACTTCAATACCTCTTTGGCTAATTATGAAACCCAATAATTTTCCCAATGTCACTCCAAAAGTACACTTCTCTGGATTCAACTTCAATTGGAACTTTCTCAATCTATTAAACAACTTCCTTAGGTTTTCTATGTGATCTTCCTCTTCCCTGGATTTCACAATCATATTATTAACATACACTTCTATCTCTTTATGCATCATATCATGAAAGATCGCAACCATGGCCCTCTAATACGTTGCCCTTGCGTTCTTAAGCCCAAATGGCATTACCTTATAGCAAAACATACCCTAAGTCGTAACAAAAGTCGTCTTAATCATATCTTCTTTGAACATCCGGATCTGATTGTATCTCGAAAAACCATCCATGAATGAGAATAGATGATTTCTAGCTGTGTTATCCACTAAGACGTCAATGTAAGGCAATGGAAAATTGTCTTTAGGTGTTGACATGTTGAGATCCTAAGAGTCTACATAGACTCTAACTTTCTTATTCTTCTTCATTACTAGAACAATATTGGCTACCCATTCTGGGTAATCCGATACCTCAATGAATCTAACTTCCAGTAGTTTGTTAACCTCTTCTTTAATTTTCAACAAGACATCAGGTTGAAATCTCCTTAACTTTTGCTTGTTTGGTTTGGCATCTTCTTGTGTAGGTCAACGGTGGACTACGATCGATGGGTCTAACCTTAGCATATCCTCATACAACTAAGCAAACATATCTTGATATTCGGCTAACAATGTAATCGTTTCTGTTTTTTGTTTCTCTTTTAGATTCCCTCCAATTTTTAGACTCTTGGGATTGTTTTCATCCCCCACATTGATTATTTCAATTGGTTCATCGATAGTAATTTTACCTAATTCATGTTTTTGCCATTACTCTTGTATATTATTGTAGTCATCGACATTGCTCCCAACGATTAACCCAGTAAGGCCAGAAGAGATATCAATATTCTCATTTTCTATCTGTGCGAGGTATTCCTCATTTTCGTTCGGTTCATTGGATTTGGGCAAAATGCATAAAGAAAATTGTATGTAAGCAAAAGAAAACCAAAACACAACAAAGGAAAGCAACAAACTAAGATTTTATTGAATGAATGGAAGTGAATCTCAAATGAGATAAAGGCATAACTAATATTTTTGAACAAAAGGTTTGACAATACATTCGAAACGATGACTATTGAAAATAAAAATTTAAAAAATACTAACTATAGGTTACCCTTTACCCTAGGGAAGATCTATTGCCATTCGCTGGGATGGAGAACTAGTTATTCAAATTGTGCTGGAACTTATTTAGTGAGCTTATTGCTCTTTCATTAGCAATTTCTAGGGCTTGAGTCTCTTCCCTTATGATTGTCTTAGCTAGCGGCAGAAAGGTCATCGAGGCATGGTATAATCTGTTGCCTCTCTTACCCCTCGCTTGTTTCTTCTAGAATTTTCTTAGTAGGGTAAGATTGTAACCAAAGCCGTAGGTACCGATCTGGCCTTCCTTGAACTCTATTCTTCTATCTTCTTCTCTTTCAGGACTAGTAATCATGCTTACTTCTTCAAACATTTGTAAGCTTAGCTCTTCTTACCCTTCACTTCCTATATAAGGTATGGCCGTTTCCTTGTAAATTTCATAATCTTGGTCTCCTAGAATTGTAATCACTTGGCCATTTGAGATAAACTTCATCTTTTAGTGCAAGCTCAAGGGTATGGCCCCTGTTGTGTGAATCCAAGGTCTTCTAAAGAGTAAGTTGAAAGATCTTGGAATGTCCATGACTTGGAATCAAATAGTGAAGTGCTGAGGGCTAATACTCATAGATAAATCTATCTCCCCCTATAATCTCTCTTTTAGAACCATCAAAGCCCTTAATTGTTATGCAAGAAGGCCCAATTATAGACGTATTGATGCCTAGCAAATCTAAGGTGGTGAGTAGATAGACGTTCAATGATGATCCATTGTCAATGAGTACTTTGGTAATGATTATATCGTTACTCCTTACCATAATGAAGAGTGGTTTTGTATGCTTGTTCCCTTCTTCTCCTAATTCTTTAGTTGAAAAAGAAATTTGATTCATGGCGAGGATAGAATTAGTGACCAATCCCATCTTCTCAATTAGAATTTCATGAGGGACCTTCACCTCCTTTAAAGTATGAAACAAAGCTTCCCTGTACAGTTCGGATGTGATCAACAAACTCATCAATGATATTTGCATAGGAGTCTTACTGAGTTGGTCCATGATCTTATACTTACTCGACTTGATCATCTTGGTAAAGGTTAATAGCCCTTCAACGTATTCGACCGTCATTTTATCATTTGATTCCCCTAGTACGACCTTCCTCTCATGCTCTTCTCTTCGGTGGTAGATCCTTCCCAATCGAGTAATCCCCCCTACCAGAGGACCTATTTTCTCCTGATTTACCAGGTGATAATTAGATGGGGTAGCCTTGTAATTTTCTGGTGCCAAAGGTATGTGAAATGTATACCTCTTCCCTTTTGGAGTCTGCTTGCTGGTATAGAACTCAAAAACTTTAGGCTTCTTATTTGAATTAATGATGTTGATGGTACCATTGTCAAAAATCATACCAATAATCAGCCCATGGTTAGGTAGGGGATTATTGTTAGCATTAGGAGTCGAGGCTTCTACAAAATCTAACTACACTCATCTATCAGGTCCTGAATTCTATTCCTCAGTCTCTAGCTCGCATCAGTCAAATGCCCCACTTGCCCACAATGATCTTCACACTTTACTATGGGATCAAAGATTCTCGGCTAATACTGGTCACTAAGAAATTCATACTGTATCAAATTATCCTTTCGCAACTTCTCAAAATCTTAAATTAAGGGGATCGGTATCTTCGTAAATTGTCTATAGGTCCTGTTCTCTTAAAGCTAGTCCTTGAACTGTTGTTAAGTCGAAGGAAGATTTGTCCTGAAAGCAACTTGAGTTTTTGGTCTGACATTTGATTTACCATACTGACCGTAGATTCTTTAGGCTTGCTATCGACTAATCTAGGACTAAATGAAGACACCGGTGGTCTTCTATCTACTGGCTCTTGAAGCTTGCTAAAAGAGACAGCACTTTTAATCCTACACCCTGCTGCTACCACTTCAGTAAAACTAGACGAGGCTTACCTAATGAGATGGGAGAAGTAGGGCCTTTCCAAGATGTTAATGAAAGCTTATGTGAGCTCCTTTTCAGTAGTAGGAATAGAGATTCTTACAGCTAAGGACCTTTACCATTAAGCATATTCTTTGAACGATTCATTATTCTTCTTTCATAGGGAGACTAAATCCATCATAATCGGAGTTACTTCTACATTGAACTTAGATTGTTTATAAAATGCCCTAACAAGTTTCTCCCATGTATTTATCTGGTTTAGATCGAGCTGGGCATACCAGGTTAAGGTTGGTCCTGTTAAACTATCTTGGAACGTCTGTACCATTAGTGAATCATACTGGACATATTTACCCATCTTCCGATCATATAACCTGGTATGGAGCTTGGGGCAGCCTATCCTATTACACTTTTCAAACTCTAGTACCTTAAACTTCTTGGGGTATGATCCGAAGTCGTATGTGGAAAACTCAGTGATCCCTGCTTGTTCAAACCATCATACCCTACAAGTGTTTTCATCTTCTCAACTATCTGTTGCGTCAGTTTCTTTTCTAGTTCTTTCAAGCTATCTGTACTAAGCTCAGGGTTAGTTAGTCTTGGGGCCACATAAGTATCAGGTTTAAAGGTCGGGCTGACTTTTGGGTACTCCTTTTGACTTAAATGGGTCTTTTAGATATTCATGCTCTGCTTCGGGAGCCTACGTATTCTTCCCATAATGGGCCTTGGAACTTTCTTCATTAGTTGGTACCGTAGCTCACAGCAAAGCGATGTTATCTACTAGGAAGCTTATTTGTTCTACCATCTTCTCCATAGCCCTTTCTATGGAACGGAACCTCAACTTGGAGGGATCATTGATTTCAGGTTCTCCATCATCTCCATGAGTGGTGCCCATCTTGGTCTGGAACGGGTTCTAATCGGACTTCTCTGAAAAACTTGACATTTGGGAGCTATCTTGAGATTTTACCTAAACTTGACTCAATAAAAGGTTAATAGATGTACATTTTTCTAAGAAAAGGTTATTAAATATACAAATGTAGGATGCACGACACACGAATGTAATGAAAATTAAGAATTGGCAAGAGACCTTTGATGTGGCAAAACCTAACTAATTTTTATTAATTTTTACAATTGTAAAGCTTTACATCACTTATTCTGCTCAAGAAAGAATCCTAAAGAAAGAAAACATTAAAAGAGCATAAAAAATCTAAATTCTAATCTTCCTATAGCTAGTGAGCTTGTCTTAAGTCTTCTTCCTCTTTTAGATCTTGGGAGCCTCCTCTTCCTTACCCTTGGTTCTTTTCAACTATGCTTCTAATGCCTTTATCCTCTAATGATATTCTTCGCAGCAATTCTCCAGCTCTTGCTCTCTTTTACTCATTTTCTCTAGTTCAGCTTTGACTCGGATTTCTTCCTTTTCCTTTGTCTCTTACATATCTTTGAGCTTCTTTAGTTGGCTATAAAGAAGTCCTTTAGTTGTTTGGCTCTTGCCTACCATTCCCTTAGTGGTAAGGGTGGTCTTTCTTGTGTGCCAAAGAGCTCGGATGCTTAGGAGCTTGGTTACTTTGTCAACCACCAACATATTAGGGTTATGAAAGTCTAATGAGACGACTTCTAATGAGAGTTTAAGGATCATGTCTTCAATGAGTCCATTGGCTGGGATATATCCGGTGTAGAGGTTGAAGCCGATTAAGGGCACCGCCTTGAAATCTTCACATCTTCTTATCATTTCCTTGCTCGCAAACCACCTAGGCATCATTAGTAATTCTTCTGCCTTCATACTCTGAAAGTACTAAACCTAGTAGCAAGTAGCTACATTTTTTGGTAGATCAATTCTTTCTTCAAAAGACTTGATGAGATCATATTGCTGGGTAAACTCAGCTCGATTGAAATCGAGTCGCTAACTTCTCATGTGGTTGATGAACCAGACTATAAGTAAGCCCATATTAGTTTTTAGATCTCCTCGTTTCTTCTTCTTCAGATGATTTAGTGATTAGGTTTGCTCGACCAGGAGGGTTGGGACATATGATTTCCCTTCAAGAAATTGGGTTACGATTTCTGCAATTCTAAAGTAGACCCGGCATCTATCATCAGGGAATAAGATAGTATTGAAGACCACAAATATAAAAGCATTAACTCTGTGCTAGTGCCATGCTTCCAAATTTGTACAAAAAACCTCCCATTTATCTTTATGCTTCAATTCAGTAGAAAACCAGTCCATGACGTCCCCCAATCGAATGGTCTTTCCTTGATTTAAAACTTGGTTTATCTCAGATTTCCTAACTCTTAACAACTTATTGAAGATCTTTAGTGTTGTAGCTTTCAAATTTAGGACGTAGACCTCATCTATGATAACAGGGGCCACAACAATTAGGAGTACTCTTCTAAGGTTAGGCTTACCTGATGTGGGCCAACATAAAAACTGACGGATTCGGGCTCTTATAGGTGGATTAAGGCCCGCACTAAAGTGATGTTCATGGGGATCTTCTGCAAAGAGAGGATGGGCCTAATCTTGTTCTTGATAAACTCCTACTTATCTAAGCTGAAGAGTCGAAACCACATCTGAAGCAGTCTTTGAGGCTAATGTGGTAGGTGGACATAAATTTCCTCAAAGGGCTTTTGACTTGATCTAGCCATGCCTATGTAAAAAAGAAATCAAAATTACAATTATAACCTATTCTAAACTTTACATAGAATTATTACAAATTATTTATAGGGAACCATTACAACTATAACTTTACAACTTCCCTTGTCTATTTAGGTCTACCACATTGTAGGTTCTTATGATTTTTTTGAAAAAAAGTTTTCGTGTAATGCAAAGGGTGGGTTCTAAAGGTCCTTAAGTTTTGCAACCATCACGTTTTTTCAAAGCAATGGTTCTGTAATCGCATCTGAAATTGTGTAGGGTAACCTAATCGGCCCCAGAAAATGGTTTCCCCACAACATCTGAAGCTTACACAATAGCCCCCCTCCTAAGGTCCTAAGACAGCCCGGTTCTAACTGTATCTATCATGCATTTCTAATGTAGAAAACTAGAATAAAAATAAAGTAAACCCCCATAGCTACCCCCCTAAATAAATTGAAATAAAAAATGTTAGTATGAAAGAAATAAAATAAAAAAATAAATAAATAAAATAACATACCTAAGTTCTTTTTTTTATTTTTATTTTTCCATCTTTCTTTTTTGGAACAATAATCCTATTTTCGATAAATTTTAGTGGCTAGCCTTCTAGCGTCCCTAATAGAGTCGCCAAACTATTAAGCCTAAATTTTCGGTTTTCTATTTTTTGATTTCTTATTTTCCGATTAATACTGAACTCTAACCCATTCAGTATTAACACTCAACTAAAAAAATTGGGAAATTTCGATTCTTTATTTAGAAAAATTTTTGGAGTCACCACCCAACTGAGTCAGGAAAAAAGAAAGAAACCGTAATTAGTTAGGTGGATTAATTACGGTTTTACTACCAGTCTTTGATTTCAATTTAAGTGAAGAATTAGAGGGTTCCGAATTTAGGGGCTAACCTATTAAACCCTAACAGGTACTACTATTTATTTATCGAAATTAGGATTATTTTTTAAATTATAATATTTTTATGAAAAAATAAAAACCAAAAGAAAAAAAACCTAAGTTTTTACAAATTTCATCATCGTCCCGAAGGTACCTATGTACCCATTAGCCAAAATCAAACAATCGTAGTTCTTTTCAAAAATCTTTAGTGTATTGATTGATTTTAATTTTGAAAACTAACCGAGCTTACATTATTAATTGATTTGATTTATTTAGAAAAGAAAATCTAAAGGATCCGAACTCATAAGTGATTTAAAAAAAAAAAACTCTCTTAGACATCCTAAAAATCTTACTGATATTTCATTGATTTTTACTTCTAAAAATTGGTTTTCTAAGCGAGATATCCAAAAAATAATCTTAAAAATTTTCCTAAACTAATATATACATATATATCTACACTACTATTATTAACTAACTATCTAAATAAGTAAAACATAATATACTTAGTCTATATACATATATGAGGAAACTAACACAAAAAAAAACCACTAAATTAATATATGTAACCACATATAACTAACTAAAAATCTAATATAATATAATAATGTAATTTAATAGAATAACTAAATAAAATAATAAAAAAAAAGAAAAAGAAAAACAACCGAACCTGAGGCTATTCAATTGGAGCGTGCTGCTAATTGCTTTTCGCGCTATGAAGGACATGCGTCGTGTGTGTTGTATGTGCATTGCTACAGTAAAGTTGGATGTTGATTGGTAGGCAATGGACTGATCATGTGTATAGCTCACTGTGAAGTTAGGCAAGGTTAGACATGCTTGGCCATGCAGTCAGGACAAGTTGGGCGTTCGTGTGTTATGATCAGCGCGACACAATTGAGTCACTATTTTAGATCAGTTGGTCTGGGGCTGCCGTCGTCATTCGCTCGCTGTCCAACGGAGTGTACCAATCAGTGTGGTTAGTAGTGGGCGTACGCAAGTGCAGTGCTGTAGTAAAGTAGACTACGAGTGGATAGAGCGCAGATTGTGCAGTGTGTGTCCGTAGGAAGTGTAGTGAAGCGAATTGTGATCAGTAAAGTGCAGTGTGGCGACAGATCAAGGAACATGCCTGCTACGCATCTGTGCTATGTACTAATGATTACTAATCCACTTACTATTTGTTGAGTGCTATGTCACTGATCAATGGTGTATCATTCGGAGGCTGCTATAGGCATGTGCGGCAATGGATGTTTATGGTAATGTCATGCTATAGCCGTGCTGTTGAGTGTTTGGTTGTGGCTTAGTCTTGTTCGGGTGGAGCTTCAAACGTAGTCTGATCAGTGAAACATAGGGCTGGTCAGTGGCGTTGGACAGTGACGATCTGCATGGAGTTGGTTTGGTTGTTGTCCTGGAACAGAGATTGCAGCCTTATACGGGGACTTATACATTGGGGAGTTGGCTGGAGCGTTTGGTTGTGGCTACAGATGGAGCGGTAGTGGGAAGGTGATCGTGGTTGTTCAGTGGGTAAGGTGATCGTGTGCAGCAAGATTAGGTCGTGTGGGTGTTGGTGCACAAGTATCGATCTGGCGTTGGAGTTGTGGCATGCTTGTGTGTGGTCTCCGACATGTATATTGTAGCGAAGTGTTGTGTTTCAGGCGAGGAAGATGTAGATGGAGGGCGGCGTGCTATTCGTGAATAGAGTGACTGGCGTTGATCTATCGTAGAGTGGATGGTTATTATTGCTGATGTGTGGGTGTTGTGAACTGGGATAAAGATGGCGATAGTCAGAGAGGGTCAGATGACTACGTGTTTGTGTTCAGCATATACAGTAAGTAGTGTAGATGCTAAATTAGGATTGTTTGAAACTAAAAAAAAAACTTCCCCTTCCTTTTTGGCATGTGTATTCATTTATAAACCCAAACCAAATCGTATCGAATTATATCTATTGTATCTTATTTGATAAAATTTAAATTAGATCTAAATCATTTATATTAATTCAAATCCGATTTAATAAAATCAAACTAGATTCGAATATTCTCTAGCAAAAAAGATTTGATTAAACGTGATCCCGATTGTTTAACTCACTTTTTGTAAAAAAAATGAAAGAAAGATAAAAAATAAAAGATCTATAAGGGTAACGAGATTCGAACTTATAACCTCAAACTAACTCTATAATAAATACTCTAATATTTATCTATTAGGCTGTTAGCTTGTATCTTGATTTTTAATATAATTGAATCGTACTTAAATCACACGACACTATAAAATAATTATTTGAACTAAGCTAAAACTAAAACTATTTGTCCCTAAAATAATTTACTTTCTAAAAAATCTAAAAAAATATTTGTAATTTTTCTTTTCTGATTTTTTTTTTTTTGTATTTTTCTTATTTTTGAGTTAGGATCCTATTTAAAAAACTAAAACTATAACCATTAGGGGGTGAAAATCGAATGTTTACATGCTTCCATAAATTGTACAAATAAGAATGTAATGGAATACTCGAGTACTAATGTTCATCAAAGTTGAAGTCTTAGACTTGCTTGCCTTGAAACTATTCTCATTGGAGATTTCTCTCTAAAATTCATTCACTGAAGTTCCCTAGGGAGGACTCACTAGCAAATCTACAAGCTCATCATCCTCAAGCTTAACTTAGGTATACAATCCCATCACCAGTACAAAGATTAACACAAAAAAGGTATGAGTTCTTCCAAAGGCAAAGAAATCCACCTCATTATCCCTTTTTGAGCCAATATACTCGTACTTGATCTTGAACGATGAGAGGAAAGCTAATATTGTTTGTTTGTAAGTCTTCTCTTGAATCATAAATAGCTTTAGCCATAGATCATTTCCCAACAACCATTGCATGGCTATCTTCAAGCCATACTAATAGAATTAAGCTACTGAACCATTGACTTGTAGCCGAGCCTGAAGACTGGAAGGTCTAATAAGGCAGATACTCCTATTTCAACCAACTCCTATCGAAGCTGAGTATCTCTTTGCTAAGTTAATCTATATGCCGAGCTGAATGATTGCCCATCTCTCTCAAGTGTATCGAATTGTAGATTTTTGTGAAAACAGCTAGGCCATTCTCGAATACTCACTTACTTCCGAATCAACCAATTACTTAGCCTCACCCTTATCAAGATAACTAGAGAGAAACCCCGGACTGATCCATAGTCATCCCTACTCAAACCAATAATCTGATCATACTCTTTTGCTTACATCCTCTAAAAGCCTCGCTAATGTATTGTCACCACGTGTACAAGACTACGTATAGCATCTATCACACTAATCATTGCTTTTCTTGAATATTCATTTTTACTCTTTTGTATTATTGTACATTATTTCTTTAAGGTAATATCCTTTTTGTCTTTTCCCTTTTTAGGCAAATTGCCCTAACTTATTGAGTATAAATACCCATTGTATTTGTAGCCGTAATCAAATTATCATCAATACAACTAAATATTCTTCCTTTTCATAAACATTATTTTTTTTACTCTCATTTCACTCTAATCCTAACCCTTAAGTAAGCTTAGGTGGCAAGTAACCTCACCGAACCTTTTAGTGCATCATATCGAGTTGGGTCGTGAGTCCTTTGAAGTTCCATTGGTGCGTCATATCCATTAGAGCTATTTGTGGGTTTTGCTTACTTCTCATTCACTTTTGTTCTTTTGCACATTTCCCATCATTTCCTTTTTCAAGCTTTCGATAAGCTTGAACCCATTCGATGACCAACCTTGTCTACTCTTGGTCACAATTCACACCATCGTGGTATCAAAGCGGAGGTTTTGTTTAATTTGTAGTTTATTTTCGAAGTTCTATTTATACTTTATTTTGTGTATATAAAATAGAGCAAGTTACCATGTTTGTTTAATTACTATACTTGTTAGCCGTTACTTTTCTAGTTTGTGGAAGTGTTGCTAAAGCACCTAGTTGAGAAGTTTGAGCTTTGATTTTGTGGAGAAGATGACAGACCTAAGTGTAAATGTTGGTGTTGGAGATGACAATAGTGGAGTTGTCTACTATAGCCGACAGTTACAGGGAACCCCTAAGAGCACTAATGAAAGACTTGATGAGGTGGCTAACCTCTTGGTAGATTTAACTCGAGCAGTTCATGCGCTGGCTTGCTGACCAACTAAGGCCATGTAAAACACCCCACAAGCTACTCAACCTGTTAGAGGTCAGAACCTAGCTTGATTAGTTCGAGGTGGAGGAGTAGGCAAACGAGTAAGATGAAGGATAAACCTAAGAGAATTGGATGAAGATGACAAAGAAGAGTATTTTGAAGAAAAGTGAGCTCAAGTCGCCAAAGTATCTAACTATGTGAAGCTTTAGATTTTGAGCTTCAAATTATGAGCTTCAATGGATTTGGGAATACTGATAAATATCTAGAATGAGAGGAGAAAGTGGAGTATATTTTTATTATTAATAGTATGAGAATTATGAGAAAGTAAAAACTGCTGCTGTTGAGTTCTTTAGATATGCTACTATGTAGCAGAAGAATTTCTAGGCTATAAGGAGGCAAGAAGGCTACTGAGAGATTAATACTTGGCATGAAATGAAAAGAATACTAAGAAACAAATTCATGCCAAATACTTATCTACAAGACACTTTTACTCAGCTTCAGGAGCTGAGACAATGTGAAGGGAATTAGCCTCCGACCATATCTAAGCCAAGGCTTATCAATGGTTGCTGAAGCCGAGCTACAATCAGAAGGATGAAGGAAAGGAAAATAAACACTTGGCATCAACTATGTTGTCAGCCGAGGTGTCGAGAAACGATAAGGCCAAGTATGTGAGATCAAAGAACCACTCGATACGGCACTAAGAGACTTGTACCAACTGAATCTAGAACTTGGCAAATGTAGATCGACCTCTCTAGTGTCTTGGCTAAGCTAAGTGAGACATCAGGGACCCCTTCTCAAACCTAGACATCCAACTATCAACCTTACTCAATTAGGATCTTGCTCCTTCCTAGACATGCTGAGTTTTGTAAAACACATAGTTTTGTATTCTTGTACACGTTTTCCCTTTATTTTATTTATAGGCACAATTCTTTAGGGTTTAAGGCTTTGTACATTATTTATAGTTTTGCCACTAGGGTTTAAGACTTGCTATAAATAGCAACTATTGTATACACAGATATGGAGAGATAGACATATATAGAAGAATATATAGAGAGTGAAACTTTCCTCTTTCAAGTAAGGTTGTACTTAAGTTAGTAAAGCTTGCATTTTCCCGAATTATTGAGTGTCGATTACTCTCTTTAATCGTCCCCGCGTTCTTATCAATTTTGAACCTAAGATTATGGTGAACCCCTTCATTTGAACCGATTAGTTAGTCACATCTAACCTCTCATTTGAAACCCCGAACAACATTTAGTGTTCGTAAGTTGTATCAAACTCTATTTCAAGCTCAAACCCCTTATTGTGTTTGTGTCTTGGTGAGTTATATCCATTCACATTCACTATCAAAAACCTTCATATTCTTTGTACCCAATTTCTTTTGAATATTGATTCTTGTTCATTTGAGATTCGTTGCCATTTCTTCTGGGTCGATCCTTATCATATTAGTATCAGAGCTTTGGGAAGACACGCATGCTAGTGTTCTTCAAAGTAGATTTGTGGTTCTAACATTTCTATTAATCATCATTCTATAGTACAGTGTACTGTTTGTAGTAGTTATTTGTTAGTAATGGTAGTTACAGAAGCTGAGTAGTGGTTGTTTCTGGGTTATTGTCATTGTGTTTTGTTGTTTGTTCAATTTTCTAGACAGTTACTATACGAACAAGAATGTTGGAGGATAGTGTCAACAACACTATTGATAGTCCTCGTAGAAGCTTAAGGCAACATGTTGACAAATTAGATTACCAGATCCAGAATCTCACTAACTCTATTTAAGAGCTTACTGGGTTAGACAAAGGCCACAAACGTGATGACCGAGAAGGAAGAAGGGAGTAAACACCCACAAGCGAAAGTGATTCCAATGAGCTTAAAACTGATGAACGACAATCGAGAAGAGCTGCAAAGCCGAGAAGCAAAGAAAACCATCTAGTGCCAAGAAGGAGGAATGAAAGGAGTGTTGACCCCGAAACAAATCAAGAAGCTCGGAGAAGAGAGCCAAGGCCAAGAAGGAACATGGTCGAGTAGAGCTCTAACAGAAATGGTTGATCCAAGGTGAACCAAGCAGCTTGGAATGTAAGGGAAGAACCCCCGAACACTTGTTCGAAGACTTGACAATGTCATGTTGAAATTGCAAACCTTTTGTGGAAGTAGCCAACTTGAAGAGTTCCTTAACTAAGTTCCTCAAGTCGAGAAATTGTTCGAGTGCTATGAGTGTGATGATTGAACAAAGGTTAAGCTAGCTTCATTATCCCTTGTTGAATATGTGAGTCTTTGGTAGGATAAGCTAGTTGCCAAGTGAGATGCTAAAGGAGAAGATTCGATCAGTACATGAAGACTTATGAAGCAATTGATGAATCAACGCTTTGTGCCAACCTACATCAAGAAAGAGATGCTTCGTGCTTTCTAGCACCTAAGACAAGGTCGAAATACTATTCAAGAGTATTTGCAAGAGTTTGAGACCTTGATGATGAGATGTGAAATTGCCAAGCCACAAAACCATACCATTGCCAAATTCTTGAGTGGACTCCAAGACAACATTGCTGACATAGTTGAATTGCAGCCATTCAACTCTCTGGACGAGCTAATTAATTTAGCATTAAGAGTGGAGAGGCAAAGGAGAAGAAGGCATCAGAGACCAAGTAGCTAACCTCAACAAGGCAGCCCTAAGCTTAAGAGGTATGCCGAGAGAAGGCAAGAAAAGAAGATAGAGAAAGGAGAGTCTAGTCAACCAATCTATGCCAAGAAAAAGATTGCCGTGAAAGAGAAGGCACCCGACAATAAGGCCTAAGAAATGAAGTGCTTCAAGTGCTTAGGCTACAGACACATTGCATCCCAATGCCCTAATAAAAGGGTTAAGGTCTTGAAGGGCGAGGCAACTAAGGCTCAAATCGAGAGTCAGAGTGACAAGAGCTTAGACAATTAGTTGATAGAAGAAGATATCTATCCTGAGGACCTAGATAAACTCCTAGCTACGGCCATATAAGCTGACCTAAGGGCAGATCCTAGACAAAGGGAAATTTTATTTCACATGCAGTGCCTAGGGAATGGGAAGACCTATTCCCTAGTTATTGATGGGGGTAGCTGCACCAATACCATTTCTACCGAGTTAGTATAAGGGATGAAATTGCCGACCTACCTCATACCCTTGACCATATGGATTGAAATGGTTTAATGGCAAGGGTATGGTCCATGTGCATAAAAGAATGCATATTGCATTTAAGGTATGGCAGTATGTGGATGAGATTGAGTTCGACATAGTGCCTATGAATGTCGCGAACCTACTTCTTGGCCAACCTTAGGAGTATGATCGGAAAGTGATCCATGACGGTATCCTCAACACTTACACTGTTCAAAAGGATGGGAAGAGCTATTGCTTAACCCTCATGAGTATTGAGGAAATCAAGAGACACTCGACACCAATGGTGAAGAGAAAAGGGAAGAGAAGTTTATTTGGCATCCCAGCCCATACTCAACACTTAATGATGAGGATAACTTCCTTTCAAACCCACTGTAATGATAAGAATCAGCCTCTGACCATATCGAAGCCGAGGCCATATGCTTGCTAAGGCCGAACTATAGCCAGAAGGACGAGGTGGAGGAAAATAAACACTCGGCATCAACTTTGTCGTCGATCGAGGTGTCAAGAAACCATAAGGTCGAGTATACAAGATTAAAGAACCACTCAACACGGCATTAAGAGACTCGTGTCGATTGAATCTAGAACTCAGCAAATGTAGGCTAACCTCTCTGAGGTCTTAGCCAAGCTACTCAAGACGTCAGGGACCCCTTCCTAAACCTGAACATCTAATTACTAACCCCGCCCAATTCGGATCCTGCTCCTTCCTTGATATGCCAAGTTCTGTAAAATGTACAGTTTTGTATTCTTGTACATGTTTTCCCTTTATTTTATTTATAGACCTAATTCTTTAGGATTTAAGGCTTTGTACATTATTTATAGTTTTGTTACTAGGGTTTAGGACTTGCTATAAATAACAACTATTGTATACACAGATATGGACAAATAAACATATACAGAAGAATATACAGAGAATGAAACTTTCCTCTTTCGAATAAGGCTATACTTAAGCTAGTAGAGCTTACATTTTCCCGGATTATTGAGTGTCGATTGCTCTCTTTAATCATCCCTACGTTCTTATCAATCTTGAACCTAAGATTATGGTGAACCCCTTCATTTGAACCGATTAGTGAGTCACATCTAATATATCATGACCCTAACGGGGGCCTAGTAGGATTGCCTAAAATTTTCACATCATGTATGCACCCATGATTTGAAAATCATCTTGCAAGTCAGAGATTGTAAGATTCTAAATAATTAGTCACTAAAGTTTTTATTTATTTATTTACTTATCTTACAATCACATATATGTGACTATGGATATCCGATAAGCCACAGTCCAATAGAACCGTAGAGAATCGGTATTCCCTACTAAACAATAAGATTGGGTAGTAAAGTTCTAAAACTCAAACTTACTAAAGTCACAAAATTTAATTGTAGTATATAATAATTCAAATAAACTATATAATCTGTCCTCAAAGTCTAACTTCTATGCATCCCGATGTTGGCACTCAACTCTCTGTTCTTAACCTATGCCCGATCATCTAGCAACCTGCAAGAGAAAACTATTGGGGAGTAAGCTACAAAAGCTTAGTGAGTTAATTTCCCTCAACCACACAGCAATCAAGTTATACCACAGTTAAGTTCAACCAAATGAATGTATGAACAAGCAGTATGTCAAACAAATACATGCAAGTGACCAGGTACTGCATGCAACTTAGATTTAACGCCCTCCAAAGTCAGGGTTGGAGATTCTTCAGTACAGTCAGATCCGAGTATCATATTAGAACTTATTTCATAATGAAACTCCGCGTTTCGTATTTCAAATGTAATGGTACATCCATTACTAGCCTTATCAAAATGAGTTTTAGATATGATTGTGAGTAGGTTCACATAGCCCTTACTCACCCTTAAACGAAGGCCTCTGGACTTGACTCATAGCCGGACGGTTGACGCCTCCAACGCCTAGTCATCCTATAGGCCAGGGTAAGGTCACATCGCACGTGTGCACCGTACGAAATCAATAACAATCAATAATAAACCCACGTATGGTCTCTCGCTACCTCCGTGTAATGTGACTGCCCGGAATTAATTATGCAGTGCATGATTTATGCGTGATCTAAGTTAACTTTTCCAGTCGAATAAAATTTAGTCTTATTAATTCAGTGATCATTCTAAATCACAAACAATCAATCTAGTGAATCTACTATGCAACAGACATTATATTATTGCAATTTAAGATAAATTCACTATCAACAACAATTATCATGCACAAGCATAACCCAACCCCATACACATTCATTTATAATTCATAATTTATGTTCACTAACTATAAGCACAAGCAAGTATGGAATTATAAGGAAAAACTCACTTGGCCATGGCTAGCTTAGGGATCCTAATAGTCTGGCGGCAGCTTAGGATTGATATCGTTATCACTTGAGAATAATGAAAATTTTGTAAGGTAGGGAATTTAAAGCTAACTAATGCTAGAATTTGTAAAGTCTACTTTACTTAGTTACGTGAAATTGCTGATTCGAGCTTTTTATCGAATCGCATGTAACTTTTTCATTTTAGCTCAGATCGTTATGAACTTATAGTCTATTTTGATCTTTTTTTAGCGTATTTTCTCATAACGAGGTCTGTTTTGGACGTTATGACTCGTAACGTAAATTGTGATACAAAAATATCACAAAAAATATTATTTAAATTTAAAAATTATAAAATATTGATTTTCACTTTTTCGTAACATATTTATGATTTAATAATTATTTAAATCATATACATGATATTTTTATTATTTTTAGTATATTTTCCTATTTTTGAGATTTTTAACTTTATTATGATTATTATTATTTTTATGACCGTTATTATTTTTATTATTTTTCATTTTCTTAGTATTAATGTCCTTCACAATTTATACATACATATATATATCTATATATATTTTTGGTATACTATATATATATAATATATGTTATATGCTATATATATATGTATATACTTATTATATGAAAATAAACCTACTCTTATGTACATATATATATACTCATGTATTTGTATTTATACATAATAATTTACTTATGTAATTTCCGAATACTTAAATATATATAAATAATCTACAAATACCTATTCCTATTTTATATATTCGGTATATATATATTTATATAGTATTTGTTATATAGCATATATATTATATATTATACATATATTATGCCATATACCATAAAACATATACTCTATATTATATGTCTTATATACATATATTATTACTTATGGAAATATACTACTACATATATATACTATACGATTATATATATATATATGTAGGAAAATAATTATACATGGTTACATATAGATATATGTATATAACTCATGGTATATACATATACATAGACATACTATAGTTATTTAATATAGATACTTAATACTAATCATATGTATACTAAAAAAAATACATAATTCATACTTTTCCATATACCTATGTACATACATGTATACATACATAGCCTAATATATGTATATATGTAATTCAATTTATGTGTTTATACTCATATACATGGACTTAGTAATATTATATGTACAAAATACCATACAAATACTATATTTATACATGTATCTACTACATAATATACATTTATACTAGAAAAATAAATGACTTTCTTTTTCGTATTTTCCTTTTTCTTTTTCTTCCTTCTTTCTCTCTTTTCCTTCTTTCTTTTCCTTTCTCTTATGGCTTTGGTATGTGCAGAATTTTGTGTTTGTGTGCAAATTTTTTTTTTCTTTTTTTCCATATTTATATTGCCTTCCTTTGCTCACGTGATTTACTAGCTTAAATTGTAAGCTAAGTTAGCTTTTGCATTAATGTAAATAAAACAAAAATAATATCAACACATGGCAAATTGATTGATCACATGGGTTGCTGATTTTTGGTCTTAATTTGCTGATTTTGGTTCATGTTTTGCGCAAGAAATGAGTTGAATTGGAAATGGAGAAGGAAAATGAGATAAATTGGAAATAGAAGAGAAGGAAAATGAAAGTTATTAACAAATATGTGTAATTTTTTAAATCATATAAATTATAACGAATCTCCTCGTAGATTAGTTTTCAAAATTTTATGAAATTTTATCAATTTAACTGGTACTCGTTACAATTATAATTTTTACAAGTTATTGTAGTAATTTCATTACAATTTTGTACAAATAGGTGATTTAGTCGAAAATTATATTTGACTATAATTTTATTATTATTGAGTAATATTTAATTATTTTATAGGTTTATTTTTATAATTTTAGGGTTTCGATCAAATTCGGGTTAAATTTTGGTTAATGATGTGTAAGTTAGTTTTAGGGTTTTAGTATGCGATGTAGGGTTTTGATCAATTTCTAAGGTTTTTACTACTTATAATATATTTAGATTTATGATTTATTAAATTTTTATCTTACTCAGCTTTAATGACTCATCGAGTCATCTACAGTATTAGGGTTCAATTCTACCTTAAATAGCTAAAATTGTGGGATTTACATAATCTCTCATTTGAAACCCCGAACAACATTTAGTGTTCGTGAATCTTATCGAACTCTATTTCAAGCTCAAACCCCTTATTGTGTGTGTGTCTTGGTGAGTTATATCCATTCACATTCACTATAAAAAACCTTCCTATTTTTCGTACCCAATTTCTTTTGAATATCGATTCTTGTTCATTTGAGATTTGCTACCATTTCTTCTAAATTATTCCTTATCACAAGGAGGCCAAACAATTGACAAGTATGTCTAGGAATTCTAAATGCTAATGATCTTATGTGAAGTAGAGGAACCACCAGTACGAATAATCTATAGGTTCGTTACTAAGTTTCAAGGTGACATTCAAGACATTGTGGAGCTCCAGCAATTTACCACAATGGATGAAGCCATTAGAATAGTCTAACAATTACTATTGTCAATCACTATTAGGAATTATTGCGACGAGATTTGTTGTGACATATTACCTATATGTGCTTCATACGTATTGCTTGACCAACCAAGGCTATTTGATCAAAGAGTTATCCATAAAAAATATAAGAACACATATATGTTTGAGAAGGATGGCTAGAAGATTACATTGAACCTGATGCCACCAAGAGAAGTTAATAAATTGTAGACAAAACTTACCCATGGATTGAGGAAGACTGATGATGAGTAGGGCCAAGCTCCGAGAGGCCCTTAAAGTTGATGCACTGATCCTCACGTTAGTTAAGCAACTATTAGAGTTAAAGGAGTGGGGTAAACTACCCTAAGAAGTAAAAGAGTTACTAGACGAGTATGCCGACCTGTTTCTAGAACAGTTACCTAAAGGACTATCCCTTATTCAAGGCATCGAACATTGCATTGACTTAATACCTGATGCTGCACTACAGAATAAGCTTGCCTATTGGATGAGTCCTAAACAGGCTTCTAAGCTCCAACATCAAGTTGATGAGTTACTAGAGAGACGATATGTTAGGGAAGGTCTCAGCCCTTGCATTATACTGATGCTTTTAGTGCCAAAAAAGGATGGCACCTAGTGGATGTATGTAGATAGCCAAGTCGTGAACAAGATTACAATCAAATACTCGTATCTTATTCCAAGGTTAGAAGATATGATGGATGAATTGAGTAAAGCCAAGATCTTCAATAAGATTGATCTTAATTTTAGCTACTATCAAATTCGCATGAGGTTGGGAGATGAGTAGAAAACAGCATTCAAAACTCGACATGGACTTTATGAATGGATGGTCATGCCCTACTTATAGAATGCCTCGAGCACTTTCATTAGACTGATGAACTATGTGCTGAGACATCTAATAGGAAAGTATGTCATGGTGTACTTTGATAACTTCTTAATCCACAGTACCAACATATTGAGTCACTGTAAACATCTCCAAGCCATACTAGATATCCTTCGTGCCGATAGATTATTCGGTAACCTTAAAAAGTGTTGTTTTTGCTAGGAGAAAGTGGTATTCTTAAGCTACGTAGTAAGTAAAGCAGGCTTACAAGTAGACGACTAAAAGATCTAAGTAATTGTCGAATGGCTAACTCTTACTACTTATGCCGACGTAACAAGTTTCAATGGATTAGTTTCATTCTATAGAAGATTCATCAAGAATTTCAATACCCTCGCCGCACCACTTACTAAGCTAACAAAAAAGAACACCAACTTCCAATGGGGAGAAAAGGAGGAGAGGAGTTTTGTCGATATAAAGGAAAGATTGACCTCTACCCCAATATTAGTTTTACCTGACTTCGAGAAAATATTTAAGCTGGAGTATGATGCCTCAACCATTAAGATTAGCACTATCCTAATGCAAGAAGGTCGACCAATTGCCTTTTACAGTGAGAAGCTTAAAGGACCTCAGTTAAACTACTCTATGTATGACAAAGAACTCTTAGCACTGATCTAAGCACTACAAGTATGGTAGCATTATCTACTGTTAAGGGAATTTGTCATCTATACTAACCATATGTCCTTGAGGTACCTCCGAAGTTAGACTAAGTTGTCGAAACAACAGGCGAGATGGGTTGAATTCCTTAAAGGATTCAATTTTGTAATAAAATACAAACAAGAGAAGAGCAACGTAGTTGTAGATGCTCTTTTGAGGAGGCATGCACTCTTGATTGAACTGCAAACCAGATTTTTTAAGTTTGCCAACATTAAGGAGTAGTACTCTAAGGATCTATACTTTAGACCCATATTTGTGCATTGTATGGTTGGAAGGATAGTGGATAAGTATCATATAAAGGAAGGATACTTTTTCTAAGGAAGGAAATTGTATGTATCGACTTGTTCACTTCGAAAGCTGCTAATCAGGGAAGCCTACAGTGGAGGACTGTTCGGACATTTTGGAGAGAAAAGGACATATAAATTACTGAGTGGCTGATTCTTATGGTCGAAAATGAGGTGAGATGTGCATTAAGTTACTGAAAGTTGTGCCGTGTGCAATAGGGTTAAGTGCCAAGTCGAACAAGGAAAAGCAATGCCTTTGCTTGTTTCGACAAAGCCATGGACCAAATTGAGCATAGACTTTGTTCTCAAATTACCATAAACTACTTGAAGCAAAATTTCTGTAATGGTTATCGTGGATAGGTTTGGCAAGATGATACACTCCATACCTTATTCCAAGACTAATTACACTTCAGCTATTACTTCTCTTTTCTTATAGGAGATTGTACAATTACACGGCATACCGAGAAGTGTAGTCTCCGACAGAGACCCAAAGTTCTTGAGCCATTTCTGGAGGACCTTATGACGATAGATGGGGACCAAACTATTATTCAGTACTTCTTATCACCCTAAAACTAATGGTCAAATAAAGGTGGCTAACCATACTTTGGGATCACTACTTCGAGTTGTAGTAAATAAGAACTTAACTAGCTGGGACATCTACTTACTAGTGGTCGAATTCGCTTACAACCAAATAATGCATGACAACACTAAGTAGACCCCCTTCGAAGTGGTCCATGGTTTTAATCCCAAGTTTTCCTTTGATCATACCCCTCTACTTGTGTTCGCGTAAGAAGACCTTGACACAAGAGCTAGAGTGCAATTTCTTTAGCACATCTATGACAATGTCACTCAGCACATTGACTATGCCACCAAACATATGCTAGAAATGACTAAAGGCAGGACGACTAAACATTTTCAACCGGGAGACTTAATGTGGCTACACCTAAGCAAAGAGAGATTTCCAAGCAAGAGGAAGAACAAACTATCCCCAAGGGCTGAAGGACCTTTGAGAATCCTCTAGAAGATCAATGATAAAGCATACAGATTGGAGCTACCCAAGGTCTATGGGGTTTCTAACACCTTTAACATTGCCGACCTCAATCTATACCTCCCCGATGGAGAGCTGATTGGAGATCATTTGGATTTAATCCCAAATCCAAATCGACCTAGAGAGAATAATAAGAATCAGGCCACTAGGCCCTTGACTCGTAGCCAAGCTTGAGGATTGGAAGGGTTAGCAAAGCAAATCTTCCTACTCTAGCCGACTCATGCCAAAGCTGAGTATCTCTTTGCTATGTCACTCTTTATGTCAAGTCATTCTGTATGCTAATTCGAATGACTACCCATCTCTCTCAAGTGTTCCAAATTGTAGATTGTCGAGAAAATAACCAAGTCATTCTCGAGTACTCACATACATCCAAATTGACCAATTACTTGGCCTGACCCTTATTGAGATGACAAGAGAGACCTCAGACTGATCTTTAGTCACCTTTACTAGGACTAACAATCTAGAAAATTCATCAATCCATATTGACTTATTGCAGAAAATTGAGGATGCGTACAACTCTTCAAAGGCACAAACTACACTTGCTGAAAAAGCAAGAATAAGGGTTGACATGGAGCCTAGGAAGTATCAAGATGAACTGGCTACCAAGAAATTAGCATACTCTTTAGTTTCCAATGAAGTCTCAAGCCTTAAGGCCAGTGTTGATGAGTAATACAAGGAAGCTGAGAACTTGAAAGAGGAGCTATGCAAGAAGAAGGAAGAGTGTTGGGGTTTAAGTCAAACATTCTACTCTATGAGTGATAAGGAAGATAGGCTCTAGATGCAAATTAAGGAACTGGAGACCAACAACGCTAGGCTACAAAGTTGTGTTGTCGATTTAAAGGAGGCTATGAAGAAAGGGCCCTTTGTTGAAGAGGCACATGAAATCGTCACTCCTAGTTGGCAATACAAGAGACTATTGCAGAAGAAGTTATTAGAGGGGGTCTAGGTGGTAAGAGAAGAGATCCTCAAACTTCACCCTGACTATGATATCTTGTGCTTAGATTTCACCGATGTTGTTGACAAAGTCAGCAATTATGACGAGGAAGATGGCAAGGATTCAGGTGCCATAAATAATGCACGAGATAAAGATGAGACTTATGCTAGGGATCTTAGAGATGATGAAAATCGTCTATCCAAAGAAATCCCCTATGAGCGTAAAGAAAAATCCACTTGCTCCCAGACCCCAATTACTAGAAAGGAAATGTACTCTAAGAAGCCCCCTACTTCTGATCAACAAAATACTTTTGCTCAATCGATAATAAGTCATAGGATTCTCTTATCGTTTTATCCTTTGTATGGACTATACTGGGCCGAGTGGCTAAATGTTGTAATTGTATTTGTGATGAACAATTCATTTCTTCGCATAACTTAGTATTTTCAGCACATTTTATTTCACACACTTTTTCGTTTCTAGGCATGATTTATTTCACATGCCGTATTCTCATTGGCATGCAATATTTTACACACTCTTATTTCTTGGCATATTTTATCTCACATGCCATTTCCTTGGCATATTTTATTTCACATGCCTAATTTCCTCGACAAGTTTTATTTCACACACCTAATTTCCTTCGCATGTTTTATTTTATGTACCTAATCTAAGCGTCTAATAGACATTGTCCATTAGTCATTTGAGATGTAGACTAGCCATTTTACTTGGGAGTTCATTATTCAGCTTTAGGATTGATTTATGATGTTCGTTAATTGAGATAGGGTTGAACTAATACTAGTTCGTTCACCGTATAGTTTGAACTCATTAACTCGTCATTCATAAAAAGATCGAGAAACAAATTGAAACTTTAAATATAATTGTCTTGGAAAATAAGTAGGTTATTGCCCTATAAAACAAATAGAAATGCATAACATCAAGGGAATCAGTTGAAATAAAGTTTCAAGTTCTTAGCATTCCATGCATGAAGGATATAAGTACCATTCAACCTTTCTAGTCGACAAGCCCCTTCACCAATGACTTCCCAAACCCTAATAGGATCATCCCAATTTGCACTAAGCTTCCCTTGTTTTTCTCGCATACTAGTTGCCTCCAACTTTCGGTAAACCAAATCTCTAGGCTGAAAAACCTTATGCTTCACCTTTTGATTATAATACCTAGCTGCCCTATGCTAATATGTTATAACCTTTACTCTTGTGACATTTTGATTTCTTCAATCGTATCCAAATTGGACGTCAAACCAACATGATTAACCATCATGTCAAAATTCTGTATTTGAAGATTTGGTAGATCCGACTCAATCGATAGAACTACTTCTGTACCGTACACTAACCTAAAGGGGGTTTCCCCTATTGCGTTTCTATGGGTAGTCTAGTATCCTCATAAGATATCTAGCAATTCATCAACCTATTTTCCTTTAACTTGATCAAACTTCCTTCTTAAGCCGTGTAAGATGATCTTGTTGATAGCTTCGACTTGCCCATTACTCTGAGGGTAAGCTACAGACATGTCGCTTTGGCGAATGCTATATTTCTCACAAAATGCTTAGAATTTATTATTGTTAGATTGTGGTCTATTGTCCATAATAATCATAAATGGGACTTCAAACCTTGATATTATGGACTTGTAAACAAATGCCTCAACCTTCTGCTTAGTGATTCTTGCCAGTGCCTCAACCTCTACCCATTTTATGAAATAGTCTACAGCAATAATGACAAATTATTACTAGGCTGTAGACTTTAGAAAGGGTCCAAGTATGTCCAATCCCCATTAAGCAAAGGGCCAAAGACTAGTTAGGCTACGTAATTCAGTTGAAGGCGCAGTACTCAACACTGTAGGTAATGTCGAATAGTAGTTCTTGCATCTTTTTTCATGGTTAGCCAATAATAGCCAAGTTGCAATGCGTAGATATATAACGTATGTACTTTCATGTGGTTGCTACATACACTATTGTGTAGTTTAGATAACCCCCATTAGGAATCTCTAAAAGGAAGGCATTGAAGATAAGGTTGAGATATGCTACATTTGTATAGTTAATCATCTCTCGGTGTGTAATTCATAGCTTGATAAACCAATTTTCGTGTTTCTTTCTTATCATCAAGGAGGATATCATCTTTTAAGTAATCTATGAGGGGATCTATCTAAGACTTCTCTCTCAAGCAAGGAGCCAATTCACAACTCTACGAGATAATAGATAAACCTTTTTATGGGAGAAATTCAACAAAATGTTTGTTGCTTAGGTTAAGAAATGCCATAGTAGCTAACTTAGACAACTTATTAGTGGCAATATTCTTACTTCTTAGAACCTTGTAGATTGAAAAAGACTGAAATTCTTCTGGAAGTGTTCCTACCATCAATAGGTACTTTTTTCATTTTTTCTTCCTTAACCACATAACTTCCTATGACTTAATTCACCACCAATTGTGAATCAAAGAAAACTTAGAGTTTTTCGACTCCAATTTCCTTTGCTAGTTTAAGTTTGGCTATCAAAGCTTCATATTCTACTTCGTTATTGCTAGCTGGGAATCTAAATTTTAAGGCATAATTAACCTTGACATTATAGGGTCCTTATAGAACAAGGCTCACACTACTCCCTTATTTAGTAGAAGAAGCATCCACATAAAGGTAACATATGGGTTTCTTGACAATCTCCACACTATCTTCTTCACCAGTGAACTCAACAAAAAAATCCACCAGCACTTGAGCTTTTAATGTTGTTTTAGGTTTATACTATACACCATAGGCACTTAGCTCTAAGGCATATTTCATGATCCTCCTAGAAGAGCCTGGCCATTGTAATGCCTGCTGCTATGGTTGATTAGTGAGGACTACAATTTGGTGAGTCTTAAAATACGGCTTCAATTTCCTTGTCGAAAGTGCCATTATTAATACAAACTTTTCAATTTTTATGTATTGATGCTCTGATCCTTGTAGGACATGACTCATCTAATAAATAGGTTGATGCTCCTTACCATCAATTTGAACTAATACGAAAGAAAGGGCTCTACAGCTGACTAACAAGTATAAATATAAATTCTCTCCTATGATAAGTGTTGAGAGTGTAGGAGGTAATGCAAGGAATTCTTTAAGTTCACTGAATGCCCTTTAGCAATCATCTATCCATTTGAAATCCTTTGGACTCTTTATAATTTTAAAGAATTCTGCACACTTGTCTACGTTTCTCGATACAAACTAATTAAGGGCAGCAATTCACCTAGTGAGTTCCTATACCTTCTTAATAGTACGAGAAGATTTCATCTTTACTATCACATCAATCTTTCTCGGGTTGGCCTCAATACCACACCGAGTGACCATAAATCCTAAAAACTTTCCTAAAGTAATGCCAAAAACACACTTTTGCTAATTAAGCTTCATGTTATATCTCCTTAAAGTGGCGAAATTTTCCTCAAGATCAGTAAGATATTTCACAATCATGTCATCGACATATACTTCAACATTTCAATAGATTTGGGACTTGAACAACATGGTAACAAGCCTTTGGTAGGTTACGCTAGCATTCTCCAGCCTAAAGGGTATCACCATACACCAATATGTTTCAAAATTCGTGATGAATGATGTGTAAACTTCATCTTTCTTGTTCATCTTAATTTGGTTGTAGCCTGAAAAAGCATCCATAATAGAAAGCAATGCATGTCTAGTGCTTGAATCAACCATTTGATCAATTTTTGGCAATGGAAAGTAATCCTTGGGACATGCCCTGTTAAGATCCGTAAAGTCTATGTATATGCGCCATTTGTTGTTAAACTTCTTAACTAACACACAATTGGCTAGCCAAGTCGAATAAGGCTCTTGTCGAATGAATCTCACTTTCATGAGTTTCTAAACTTCTTCTTTTATGGTTGCTTGCCTCTTAAGAGTAAAATGCCTTTTCCTTTGTTGGATCACTTTTCCACTTGGATCAATCTGGTGCTTGTATACCATAACATCTCTAAGGATACCTAGCATATCTGAAGGGGACCACGTAAATGCATCTACATTATTTTGCAGGAAGTTGATTAAAATTTAGAAAATGTATGTCGATAAAGGTTTCCCTATCTTAGTTGTTTTTCCAAGGGCATCTCCCAAAGAGACTTCCTCCATTTCATTATCGGCATTGTCTATGCCTACTAACTTTCCTTCCAGACAAGTTTCTACTTAAATAATCTCTTTACACCTCAAGGCCCTCATGTATAAAGACCTTACCAACTATTGATCTCCTTTGCATATACCAACTCCCATAAGAGTGGGGAATTTAGCTTTGAGATGAGCAATGGAAGGGACAATGTCAAATAAGTGTTGACAAGGTCATCCCATAATCATGTTGTATGGGGGCCAACATTTAACAAAAAGGAATTCTACTTTATCTTCTACGACATGCTCATCATCTACAATTTGGATTGGTAAAAAGATTACTCCGGCTACCCAAACTGGTTGATTGTTGAAGGCATACAAATCATAATTGTAAGATCTCAGTTGTGCTTTGATCTTTGGTCTCATCTGGTCAAAAGCGTATTGGAAGATGATGTCTATTGAACTTCTAGTGTCAACAAGAATTTTCTTCACCTCAAAGTTGGCAATTCTCGCACTAACCACAAGTATGTCATCATGCGACCTTTAAACGCCTTCAAAATCTTCCTCTATGAAAGAGATCGTATTGTTTATCTTGACCTCCTTACCTTAGATATTTTAAACATAATTTTTTGTGTTAGTCAAACTCAAAGAGCTTGACCGGCCTATAGTAGGTTCATCGACAATGGTGTTGATTATCCCATTAGGTGCTCTACTGGTTCTCCCATCCCTTGCATCTCTCTCAGCAATAACTAGTTAAGTATCGTTCTCCTGGTCTTTGCATCTCCTCTAAGATGGTCACTCGATATTCTCAGCATCATGCATTAGGATTTTTCATAACTACCTACATTGAATTACATTCTCAATCACATTCTTAAGTTGGATGCATTCATCTGTAGTATGACCTTTGTCACAATGGAAATTTTAGTACTTATTAGAATTTCGCCTTAAGGGATTTCCTCTCATCTTTTCCAACCATTGCAACATGCCTCTCTATCCACATACCTCCATTAATATATCCGAAATTGGACGATTAGCTAGTATGTAAGACGAATATGTCGAAATTCATAGTCTCTTTCTCTTAGCATTTAGACTTTGATCATTGTCTGTCTTGAGTCAATCTTTTACACTTCTCCTCTTGTCATTTTTCCTGTCTCCTCTATTTTAATCGGCTTCTCGTTGAGCCTTTATGTTATCCTCTTGTCGAATGTAGGAGGTGGCTTTGGCTTTAAACTCAGCAAAAGTTCTCGACTTATTCTTGGTAAGAGACTTGAAAAAGTCTCCGTAGGGCTTGACCCCACCAATGATAATATTGAGCACCACATTCATAAACAACTCTAGGATTTAGACCATCTTGGCCATAAACTTGGCCAAATAATCTCTAATTGACTCGTCTGATCTTTGCTTTATTGTGTTAAGGATTGAAGAATCTTTAACAGGAAGCTTACTTGCAAGAAAGTACTAAAGAAACACTTCTGCTAGGTCTTTGAAACATGAAATAGTATTTAGTTTTTTAGATGTTTAAACCATATACTTATCGTGTTTGTCAATGTAGAGGGAAAAGCTTGGTAAGCTAAGGCATTACTCAAACCGTGCAACTTAGCCAAAGTGCAATAGTACTCTAAATGATCTTTAAGATCTTTCATTCCATCATAGGTTTCAAATTATGGCAACTTGATGTGCTATGGTGTAACCTCCTCCAAAATCTCAGGAATGAAGGGACTCTTCTTAATTTGGAACTATTTACTCGTTGCAGCTGGGGTGCTAACATGCAAGGGTCTAACATAGCGCACCTAACATGGTTGCTTGCCTTTGTCAATCTTCTTAAGAGTACATGCCAAAGGTCCTATTGTAATCTCAGCTTGCTTTTTCAGCAATTTGAGTGAATAGATTAAGTCATTGCTATTCTCGGTGTTGTGATCACCGTACTCTATGTTTTGATTTGGTTAAACACTATTATGGAGGAGATGAAGGATTTCTTCATGTTTTTTTTTTTAGTTCCTGATTTTCTTTGGCCAAATCAAGGCAAAGTTGCTTCTGTTTAGTCAAACATTACTCGTTAATATGCCTACTCCCTCCTTTAAGGCGATAGGAGGAAGTACCAATACCTGTACTCTTAGTCAACTTAGTTCTTGCCATATGGGTGTGTTTGAGAAAAAACAGACGGCGCTAAATGTTGTTAGTCGATTTTGGGTTAAAACTTTTGTCCTACAAAGAAAGAAAATGCTTTTGGTATTGAGGCTAGTCCAATGCAGCCACTCTAAGGCCTAAGTTAGTAAATGAATGTAGGAAAAGATGGAGTGAGTAGTAAATAATTATTAGATCCCTCTTACAGCATTTCTTTCCTGTATTTATAGGTGAATGTCATATCTGAAATAGTAGTTATTGAAATGATTATCAGGACACATGGAGGTCTTTTGATTAGGCATATTCCTAAAATGCAGGGAGAGTAGGCAGTTACATAATATAATAGTACCAAGTGATAACTGTTCGCACCACTTCCTTAGAATTCAAATTAGATACGAATTTGTGTTACTTAACTTTAAGCTACTTAGCATGATAGCTACCAAGTAGACAAAACTCGACTATCAACAACTGCCACATACAAATTACACAAGTGAATTCATAATGACTCAATTTGTAACCTAAACTACAAATAAGGATTAGTATCTCCCTTTAACTAGACAACAATCTAATTCACAACATCAACACATAAGTACAACACTTCAACATAAAGAAAAACAACTAGCAACACAATCTTACATAACACTTAAGTACTATGATGAGACTAAATCATCAAATTAGGCTTAATTTGCAAAAAACCCCAACTCGGTAATCACTAATGGAAATTAGGGTTTAAGTTTGACATTCCAAATTTCAACACAAAGTCATGCAAATTAAAGTCCAATTACTACACAAACATAACCACAAGTATAATCACAATACATTTACAAACCCTAAAGTTACATGAATCAATTCACTATAAATGTAGAAAAATTATAGAAAAAGAAGATCATACCTTAGAAGAGTGTAATCGTAATGAGAATGATTGTGTAAGTGTTACAAGTGGTTGGAATAAGGGTTAGGTAATGAAAATGGTGATGGATAGTCTTAGAAAACCAGCATAGAGAGTGTTCCCATGGGGTGGAGTTTTAAAATGTATGAGAAATGAGGAGAGAGAGTGAAATTTCCTATATAGTGGGGTGTTGGGGACATGATCACAACTGTGACACGAGACGTGAGACCTCTTTTCAAGCTTGATCATAGGCTTAATGACTCCCATGATTAGTACTATGCCTAAAATTTATTAACTATCACGACCTACAACTTAAACTAGTCACAAACGTGAATAAAACGATGACTAGTATTGTACAAAGAAATTCTAGTGTAGTCCTTTCAATCATGGCCGTAAGGAAGAATGTGAATCTCCTAAGGAGGTGATCACAGCAGTGATGGATAGGTAGATCAGCCCTATTAATTTATCATAGTCGTGATTGATTCTGTGATCGATGCTGTGCTTGAAAAAAAATTAAATACTTACCTTTTTATACAACTATGATTCGTGTTGGCCTTCCATCCTCCATCTATGTCCCCATACTTAGTGAAATTCTTCTCTTCCCCTTGAATTACCATGACTTTCACTTGATGTTTCCTTTCTTTTCACATCAAACTATAAACAAATAAACTCAAAACAAATAAATAACAAGAACAATAACAAATAATTTAAACTTAACAACATCAAAGTAATAAACAATCATAAGAGTAAATCTAATTAAAGGATACATGCTTATTTAACATCTTAAGCTCTATGTTCCTAGAGAATTCAACTTAATTCCTTAAATTGGAGAAGTTTTAACTTCTCACTACCTTCATTCTAATCAACTTCCTCGTGGTATAAATTCAACCCTTATCCATTAATCTCAAATTTCCCTTTTTCCAAATGCTCAACTTCCATCTCCCTAAATGGAAACACCTTCTTTACTAAGAATGGACTTGACCATTTAGACTTAAGTTTTCCAAGAAATAACTTAAGCCTAAAATTGTACAAAAGTACTATATCACCTTCCTTAAATTGCTTAGGGTGCTTAATCATAGAATCATGAAAATGTTTAGCTCACTCCTTGTACATTCAATTGTTCTCATAAGCTATCCAATGCCACTCATCCAATTCATTAAGTTGGAAATACCTAAGTTTACCAGCTGCTTCATAATCTAAATTTGCTATCTTCAAAGCTTAATAAGCCTAATGCTCAATCTCTATTAGTAAATGGTAAGCCTTACCATAAACCAATTGATAAGGTGTAGTATCTAATGGAGTTTTGTAAGCTATCCAGTATGGCCATAAAGCATCATATAGTTTATCGACCCAATCTTTTCTATCGTATGCTATGGTCTTTTCCAAAATCCTTTTTATGTCCTTATTAAATACTTCCACTTGGCCACTTATTTGTGGATGGTAAGGAGTTGCCATCTTATGGTATACCCCATATCTCTTAAGAACTTGTTCAATCTAATTGTTGTAAAAGTGGGTTCCTCTATCACTAATCAATGCTCAAGGTGCCCTAAATTTAGAAAGAAACTTTCTCAAGAATCTTGCTACCGCCCTAGCATCATTCTTTGGTAAAGCTTGAGCTTCAACCTACTTTGATACGTAGTCTACTACGACTAAAATGTACTTATTGCCATGACAATTAGGGAATGATCCCATGAAATCTATTCCCCAAACATCAAGGACTTCACATTCTAAGATGTATTTTTATGGCATTTCATCCCTCTTAGAGACATTCCTGGTTCTTTGAAAACTATTGCAAGCTATAACATAATCATGAGCATCTTAAAATATACTTAGCTAATAGAAAGTAGCCTCCAACACCTTCTAAGCTATTCTGTTGACGCTATAGTAACCACCTATTGGTGCACTATGGCAATGAAATAAGATCTTTTATCCTTCTTCATGTGATATATAGCGTCAAATAGTCTAATTAGTACATACTTTAAAAAGAAAAGGATCTTCCCAGAAGTAATGCTCTAACTTTAAGAAAAACTTCTTCATCTTGTAGTAATCCAAATCTTGAGGAAGAACCTTCCCCACCATATAGTTTGCTATATCAGCGAACCATGGAATGTTATAGGTCTCACTTATGCAAAGGCAAACAGGCTTTCTTTTAGAAATTTATCAGCAATGTCATCCTCTTTCAATTCCTCCAAATGTAGATTATCCAACCTAGATAAGTAATTTGCAGCCAAATTTTTGGCCCCCTTCTTGTCCCTTATCTCTAAATCAAACTCTTGAAGTAATAACACCCAACGAATCAACCGTAGTTTGCATCATATTTAAATAAAAGGTACCTTAAAGCTAAGTGATCGATGTAAACAATCACTTTTGAGAGAATGAGGTAGGGCCAAAACTTGTCAAAGGCAAAGACAATCTCTAACAATTCCTTCTCAGTTGTAGTGTATTCACTTAAGCCAAAGTGAGTGTCTTGCTAGCATAATGTATTGGCTGAAAGTGTCAGCCCTTTCTCTACCTTAATACTACTCTTAGTGCTGAATTGCTTACATCACACAATAATTTAAATGGCATGCTCTAATCTGGTATTACCATGATAGGAGTGTTGGTCAATTTTTCCTTCAAAACATTAAAAGCCTCCAAACAACTAGTACTAAAATCAAATGGCACACCTTTCTCAAGGAGTTTGTCAATGGTCTAGCTATCTTAGAGACATCCTTAATGAAACGTCAATAGAATCCAACATGTCCTAAGAAGCTTCTCACAACCTTCACAGATGATGATGGTGGTAACTTTGATATCACTTCTATCTTAGCCTTATCGACCTCAATGCCCTTGTTTGACATTTTGTGTCCCAATACAATGCCTTGCTGTACCATAAAATGACACTTCTCCTAGTTAAGCACCAAATTCATCTCTATAACACCTTCTTCAAATTTGCAAGCCATCCATCAAATGTATTATCAAACATGGAAAAATCATCCATAAAGACTTCCATCACATCCTCTACTAAATCCCTAAAAATAGCTATCATGCAACACTAAAAAGTAGCTAACGTGTTACATAGTCCAAATGGCATCCTACAATGTGCAAAAGTACCATAAGGGCAAGTAAAGGTAGTCCTCTCTCGATCTTCTAGAGTTATCGGAATCTGAAAATAATCGGACATCCCATTGAGGAAACAGTAGTACTCATGACTTACCAACCTCTCCAACATTTGATCAATGAAAGGTATAACATAGTACGCATTGGTATTAATTCATTCCTCTCATTTGGTAGTACCGTCATGTCACCTTTCTTCAAAACTACTTGAACTAAACTCACCCATAGGCTATCTAAAATCAGATAGATGAACCCTGCATCCATGAACTTTACTACCTCCTCCTTAACTACATCCTTCATGTTAGGATTCAACTTCCTTTAGGGTTTTACCACCAATTCAAATCCATCCTCCATTAAGATTTTGTAGGTGTAAAAGGAGGGATTAATTCCTTTAATGTCTGATATCTTCCATGCAATTGCCCTCTTATGTTCTTTCAGAACAGATAAGAGTTTCTCTTTCTAGCAAAAGTCAAGCTTTGACGATATGATTACCGGTAACTTATAATTTTCAAACAAAAAGGCATACTCTAAGTAAGAGGGCAATTGTTTCATTTCCAAATCAAGGAATTCCTCAACCGATGGCTTCAAACAAGTAATATAACTCCGGTTAATCTCCTCAACCTTGAAAGTCTTCATTTGTACAGTGTATACCTCCAACTAAGCAATCACTTCTTTCACCTCATCAACTCCATCTAACTCTTTTACTATTGTTAAGCATGATTCCAAAGTATCCTTACTAAAAACATCCTATAAAAACTCAAAAATGGTAAAATAAAAAAAATCAATAGCAAAGCATTCATCATCACTGCTCATTGATTTCTTGAAGACGTCGGGTATTTTGATTACCATCTCCTCACATCCAACCTAAAGAACTAGCTTCCATCCTTAACATCTATAATAGTACCCACAGTTGCCAAGAATAGTCTTCCAAAAATGAATAGAACCTCAATGTCTTTGTCCATGTCCAATACTATAAAATCTGTAAGAAAAATAAAGTCATTTACCTTTACCAAAACATCTTCTACAACTCCTTTTGGAAACCGCATGGATCTATTCATCAATTGGATGCTCATTCTCGTGCTTTTGGGCTCTCCTAAATTCAATCTCTTGAACAAACTATAGGGCATCAAATTGACGCAGGCTCCAAGATTTGCCAATGCCCTCTTTATTGGAAGGTATCCTATCAAACATGGAATGGTAAAGCTACCGAGATCTTTGAGTTTCCTAAGCAACTTGTTCAATAGAACTGTAGAGCACTCTCCACTCGAGATAATAGTAGAAGGTTCCTCCAATTTCCTCTTGTTGGAAAGAAGCTCCTTCAAGAATTTTGTGTATTTATGCATCTGACCCAAGGCTTTAACCAAATGAAGGTTGATGTGCAGTTGTTTGAAGAGCTCTAAAAACTTCTTATAATGCTCATCATCCTTGTCCTTCCTTAGTCTAAAGGGGTATGGCAAAGGTGGCTTATACTCCTTTGGAAAACTTCCTCTTCTAGTGATGCATTACTCATTGCTTGCTCCTCAACCCCAGCTTCAACTTCTTTCCTCTTATCCTAGATCCTCTTTAGAGTTTGTAACTCCTTGCCACTTCTAAGGGTCACAGCCTTAACATACTCCTTAGGGTTTATCTTGGTGTTACCTGGTAACGACCCAAGAGCTCTATCAAACAACATCTTGGAAATCTACCCAAGCTGATTCTTTAAGTTATGTATCAATGCTCCTTAATTTGCTAAGGCTGCTTCTATAGCTTGGTAGAGATTCTCAAAGGTCTTGATGTACTGGGTCATTATCTCCTTAATGGACATTGACTTATTATGAGGAAGCGGCATTTGTATGTGAAATCTAAGATGTTGCATGATGGAGCTTTGATCAGTATTGTTGCCCCATCTAAAATTAGGATGATTCCTCTAACCTGAATTATACGTGTTACTGCAAGGATCATTTCTTGGTTTGATTGGGTTCCCCATGTAATCAACCTCTTATACTTGATCAATCTTTGGTGAACTTGCCAACTTAGAATCTGAAACTACTAAAGCCTTGTTCTAACCCATTATAAGACTATCAAGCTTCCTTGTTAACACCTCCACCTTATGTACTAAAGCGGAAGTAGCATCCAACTCATGTTTTCTTACAATCCTTCTTTCTCTTCCTCTTACAAATGACCATTGATAATGGTTATTAGCCATATCTTCAAATAATTGGATACATTGCTCCAGTGACTTATGGTTTAGGCTTCCTCCAGTAGCTACATCAATGAGCTACTTGGTTGTATAGTTCAAACCTTTGTAGAAGATCTGAACTTGGTGCCAATCTAGAAGACCATGATGGGGGGACTTGCTTAATAATTCCTTCCATCTCTCCCATGCTTCATATAGAGTTTTTGAATCCATCTAATCAAAAGAAGAGATAATTACCTTTAGCTTAGCCGTTCTTGAGGGTAGGAAGTATTTTCTCATGAATAGCTTAGCCATCTCTTGCTAGGTATTGATAGAATTTCTTAGCATAGAGTTAAGCCACTAATTGGCATTGAATCTCAATGAAAATGGGAATAGCCTGAGGCAAATAGCATCTCTAAAATTCCACCTATCTTAAAGGTATCATAAATCTCCAAGAATTGCTACAAATGATTGTTGGGGTCTTCATAACTAAACCCATCAAACTAGACATACTGTTGGATCATCTAAATGATACTCGGCTTAATCTCAAAAGTATTGGCTTAAACTCTAGGCCGAGCAATGTGTCACATCTCGGCATAGCACAAGATGCACCATCACACAGGAATACCTATTGAAAACTTAACTCAACCTACTCATTCATCAAAAGACAACTTTGTTTACATAATAAAGGAGTTGTTACATCAGAGTTTAGTTGGATATTTTATTACAACTTATGTGTATAACATAATATTTACATCAAAATATGAACCAACTTTTTCCTTTATTATCTTCACAGTAATAGGATCTCTAACCTAATACATGTTCTATACAACAGTCGCTGACTCTAACTCACGCTCTCAATATACATATCCCCCCTTGAGTGTTGGGCCCTTCATGATATAGTTAACCTAAGGATTAAACATTTTATCCCCTCAGCTACTAAAGCTGAGTGAGAGTAGATAACAAACAATAGAATATAGATAATATGATAAACAATATTGCATATCACAACTGAAACATTTCAATCAGAACTCACAAGTTCAACTTCACATATGCATTTGCCCAACCAGGCCCTTACTACCAATGATGCAGCATGCTATGCTCATGCACTTGGCATGCATCAATACCGATATCTTATGCCCTCTAATTCATCATTCAGTTAGTTGACATAGCTGGGCATCTATATACAACGTCTAGGAACCTAGAGCAACAAGGAGCTGCTTAAGAGTAGGACCCCCACCAAATTAGACTACACACTGTAGTCTACCATTTCTAAAAGGGGTAACAAGAAGCTACCTGGGAATAAGACCCCTAACTTTACAAAATTAGACTATATACTGTAGTTCACCAAATCAAAGTAGTAACACTGCCAAATTAGACCACATGCTTAGCCTACCAAATTTGACTATCAAAATAGTCACAATGTTCGGGCAATGCAATCTATATGCTTCCAAAATAGTCACAATGTTCGAGCAATGTAATCTATATGCTTCCAAAAACTGAGTTCATAAAGCCATGCTTTTTCAATGATCATTTGGAAGCCTCATTCTGAAATTTCTGACCCATAGGTCCCTTTTTGTGCCATGCCATGATATGTAATAACAACTCAAGAATATCAATCAGTACAATCAATCTTTAAGTTTTATTCAACCCAGTGATCTGATTCTGGTTTTCAAACTCTCCCTAACAGAATTTTAGCATCTTACTTAGGGTTCACTTAGGTGAACACGTAGAAGATTGGGTTAGATCACTCAACTTCCCTGATTAACACGATCAATTGTAAGCACAAATCATCACCTAATATAGCCATATAACAATTTAACCAAAATACAGTTATTGTCATTCAAAATCACTAGATCAATACCCATTATAGTAGTATATCAATTCACCCAAGATATATCCATATTTAACCAACATAGTATCAAACGACACACAATGTTATGAGTAACGATATATCTACTCCAAGCATAGGTTAAATCCACTTACCTGGGCTTAGCAATAGTGCAATATCCTATACATTGGGACATGGTCCTTTCTTACTTATCACACCTATGAAAATATGATACAGTCTTCAAATTAAGTGTAGGTCGAACTCGAACTATTATAAGCTTTCATTTCTGCATTTTTAAACTTCATTTGATCGTATCTTACTTATTTATTATCTGATTCCTGTAAAATTTATATCGTCAAGATCGTTATTTCGAGTGCTATTGATATATATTGAGAAACAAGATTGATCAATACTTTCAAAAACCCAAAAATACCCTTTTCTCATTATGACTAGACCATATGCTACCCTAACTCCAAAATTGACTCGAGTAAACTTTAGTACTAAACTAAAAACCCTAAAAATTACACTTTCCAAACTTGTCCAGCAACACTTATTATACCTCCAAAGTGTTCGTTTGTCACTAGTTACAATATTACATATTAAGCTAATATATAAGTTTATGCTAAGAAAATACATAATAAATAGTATACGAGCCTGATTAATTTTATGAAAAATTATATAGACTTACAAAAATATGTAGTTTAGTTATTGATCATCAATTACACTAAATTGGCTATTATCCATTTTTACAAAAATAGCGGTTTTTGCTTGAAATTACAAAAAATTAAGGAAAATAAATAAATTTTTGAGTGAGATAAAAATTAAATACTCCAAATATCATTATAAACATCCAAAAGTCTAAACATGCATGGCTCATTCATTAATTTCATAAAAAACTAATTATTTCAATAATTCCGTAAAATTGGCAATTTTATTCAAAATAATTATAAAAAATAGTAAACATGGAGATTTTCAAAATTTATTGTTACTAAAATTTAATAAATTATATAAATGTGTTATACAAAATTTTTCAGGTGAAATTAATATTATTTAATATTTTCAAAAGTTTATTTAAAATTCATTCAAACAGGGAACATTCTTAAGCAAGTATCATAAATCAATGTTATTTTAATAAAATAAAATTATCACATGAAAGTATATGAAAATAACTTGGGAAACCAAATTTCATAATTTTTTAAGCTAATTTGATATTTTTAGCGAATTAATGAAAATTAAGCAGTAAAATTTGACCCACCGGCACACAATGCTCTGGCCACCCTCTGGCCACCACCCTATGTCGACCCACCTTCTCTCTCCACCACAACTTTAATTCCTAAGCGACTCCTTGTCAGGTTACCTATAGCCTTAAGAACTATAATTCACCATATTTTCCCAATATTTTCTTTTATTTTTTTCTGAATTTTTTTCTAATTTTTTCGAATTTTCTAAAATTATGTTCTTGTGTTTTCAAGTTCACAAAATATTGTAAATGTTGTTTAGAGCCTTATTTATAGGTTTTAGGATTTTTGCACGTAAAAAAGTAAAATTACACATGTCAATTTCATTTTCCTAGGCGCCATATGTCATTTTCTAGTTAATTAGGTATTGACTCATCATTTCTAATTAATATTAGCTTGACACATCATTAGATAACTCATCCATGCAAGTTTTTATTAATTTTCCATTATTTTACCTTATTTTAATAATAATTTATTATTATATATATGTATTTAATACATATAATGCATATCACATGTAAATACATGTATATTATGTATAATTCAACTTCATTTATTATTTTTATAAGTTAATTAACTTATCTCTCATATCTCGCAATATTTAAAAACTCAAATTTCTCGTTTTCAATAATTATCGGCTTTAGTAATAAATTGGCATTTTTCTCAAATTAATTTTTTTATATAACTTATTTTGAGAAATTGACTTTACTTGAATTACTTTATTTAACTTTTCCAAATTTACTGTGAAATTTAAAATAAAACAAATATTATAGCCTGACACCCTAAATTTAGAGGGTTGGATCCTAGAGTTATTGAACTAGTTGGAAAAACTTAGGGTATTACACAATGCTGGTACTAACTCCTTCTAGGTTAGGACTACAATAATCTAACATCATCCTTAAAGCTATAGGTGGATTGACTACTTGTTCTAGTATGATGGGTGCATTGATTCCTTCCTTATCAATAGGTAGATTTGCATTTAGAGGTAGAACTCTTGCGATGCCAACATCAAGATTCATAAACTCATCCACTCTTAGTGGGTCCAAATTCTCATTCTGATGATTCATACTTGAAGACTCTACTCTTGCTTCTCTAACTCTTATTAGTGATTTTTCCAAAATTTCTCTAATCTTTCTCAAATTCCTTCAAACAATTATCTCGGGCTTAGGATCAAAGTTTGCTAATCTAGTCAAGCAACTTTAAGTCATAAACTAAAAATCAAAAAATAGCTGATATAGCACAAGGATTTCAACTAAACTAATAATAAATAGAAAAGAAAACAAATGATGGAAGAACAGGAATCCTAATTTTCCTAATGATGATGCCATTTTTCCCTAGTAATAGTACCAAAAACTTGATCACCTCTTAATAGAGCTACCGAGTCTTCTAATTTAAATTCCTATATTTTATCCTTTGCTCGATTAAATAGGCAATATACCTATCATTTGTTAGTATGGATAAGTATAAGGTCGTCTCTATTAGGAAAAGCATTCAAACACTAGTATTAATTATTCTCCCCATTAACTAGCAATTGAATGATTAAATGAAGTAATTTAACTGATTTCAACCACTAAACTATACTGATTCTAAGTTTAAACCAAGAGAACACAACAAATAAGATTATAACACGAAAACAACAAATTATAAAGTACGCTTACTCCATCATATTAACATGGCTTATGAACTATTTATCCTAATAGTTAGTCATCTATACGAATTCTCTACTCATGAGTGTTTTTCTTGGAATTATTCAATTCTACTCCCGACTATGTTCTTTAGAATCTCTTCTCAAAGAATGAATAAGTCAAGATTACATTAGAAGCTTACTAATCCTTAAATTTCATACAACATGCAACAAACTTCCTAAAAATATCTTTATTAATAGGAGTAGTTCATTCTAGTGACTAAGATCTATTCAGCGAAATTGATTCTCAACATATTCTGTTGAAATCTTCCACAAGATTGTGTTGTGCACTATACTATCTCAACATGTATGAAGTTCTAATCACTAAAAATGTGTAATCATTAGGAATAACAATAATTCAAAATACATTCATGTCAAAATGACTTCATAAACCCTGATTTATCGATCACACATGATAGAAAAAGAACAAATATAGAGAAATAGGATAAAAGAATTAAAACACAACATGAAAGAAGAGAGAAGAAGAAAACCCCATTTGATTAACTTGAAGAATTTTGATACAACAACATACAAACACCGGATTCTTCACAATTCTCTTGAAGTTAGTGAAGAATAATACATAAACTTACATTACGTTTTTTCCTACAATAAGAAAACGAATTAGACACTTAATGGATTCTGATGATTTGTTGTGTTTCTTGATGGTGTTCGCTTTGATGTCATTCCCTTTGCCTTTGTCAAAAAGTTATGGTATATTTATCCTTGACTCATCAAAGAACTCGAAATTATATCACTTCAAGACATCGCCTAATGTTAAGACATGTTCTGTATACTAGTTCATGTAAAAAAGTGAAAGAAGAACCACTGTATCTACTCCCATCATGCCTGTAACTTAAGGAGTGATAGTCTTAGAAAACAAGAATCTACACTAATCACGACCATGACCATGGATGTAAACTCCTCGTTGCTTCATTGCATCTCATCACGCTCATGATCAAGGAAGTAATCGTCTTCCTGATAACTAATCATGGTCGTAACTAACAAGGGGATCATTAGTACTTTCAATCATGCCCATGACAAAGGGTGTAATCAATGTTAGCCATTCCAAATTTTCATCATCACACTCATGATTGAGTAAATGTTGGTTCTACTTTAAAGTTTTCTTCTCCTCATGGTTGTGATTGCCTTTTAAATTCATTATTCTTATGTAAACTTCATCTCCTTACCCTTGATTCATCTAAAATCAATACATTATACAATTAAGTACTAAAAACTTAAGAATTGAATCACAATTATGAATTATTTATGCCTAAATGTGTCTTGAAAATGCAGAGTAATTTGGTCTAATCACTCGTTATTTATTAAAAACTCAAAACTTCAACTCCTAGATAAAATGAGGCCTTAAAAGTAGATTATTTAATGCAGAAAATTAATAATGTATCAAATGGCATTTAAAGGATATGCACACTCATTAATATGCATATTACTAAATACATATAAATATATACACACATGTATCAACATAAATAAGTAGATGTAGGAAAAAGTACACCTTAAATTAATATATTTCAGTAAGAATAATTATTATAATGTTGTCAATATTTCCAAAACCTAGTATGGCAAAATTATAAACCAGGTAGAGATGAACATTTGAAAGAAAAATATTAGAAGACAACACCTAGCATAAGGATTGTTAAAATAACTCTAAATGGTCACTTGGATGGTGACTAATCCTTGTTCATCGCCTAAAGCTAGTATAAAAACATAATAGGAGCCAAGTTGCAAAGTTTAGCCATGGAAAAGATAAAAAAAGGGAAAGAAAGAATTAATTGAATATTATAGAAAAAAAAAATCAAATGCCTAGTAGCCAAAGGACTTTCCTACTACAAACATCAGGGTAAGTTTTTCATTTTTCCACTTTCAAGCTATGGAGGTTCCTTTTTCTTTTCAACCTACTTCTCCAATTATATTAAAGGAAACCACCTGCAAACTTTGACTAGAACCTTCAATCGAAACATCATGTATAAGTTAAGATATAATATATATATGTGTGTGTATGTGAACATTATGAGTTTAGCATGCTATAAGAATTTATGTAGAATATATTACTACAAAATTATTGTATAGGCGTTACATGTTTCTCCATAGGAATGGACACATGTATAAGAACAACATAGTTTGCTAATGACTTTAGAATCGAAATCAAGCTCATACTGTTTTTATGAATTAATTTTTGACGATTATATAATGACATAAGAATTTAGAGTGTTGATGAAATATATTTTTTTACAACTTAACTGAAATTCAAACACACTCTTGCAAATGAGAATGATGTTCCCTAATGATCATAGTAGTGTATTTTCCATAATATTTAGTAAGCTAAATCAATGGTTAAAAGATATGAATTACAATATATGATATATTTATATCACCATATATGTGTGTAACTTAAGAATCTCTTTTTCCCATAGATATAGGTATATGAATATAAGGATATAATAACTTATATATATATAAATATATACATACACATATAACCCTCCATAATCTCAATTTATATGGTCATACATGATGCACATATAGGGTACATTGGGGCTCTAGTTATATAAATGGTTATGTGAATAACATATTTTATCATTAATTTTAAAGGTACATCTTATATAAGAAAATATTTATCTACCAAATAATGTTTGATGAGGAGGGCATTATTCCATGAGCTTTTATATATATATATACTTAAACATTAACAAGTTAGAGTATTTTATAATCTTATAATAACCATAGTAAAGTGTCATGATGTTATAAGGAAGGGGGAGTTTTAATAGTTATATATCTCACGTAATATGGATAAATATTACCAAAATCAACTACAAATATATATATATATATTTGTAGTTGATTTTGGTAATATTTATCCATATTACGTGAGATGGTTGAGGAAGAGCATCTTGCTAACGATTAAACTTGGGAACGAGCAACAAGCCAGGTAAGTAGATATGTGTATAGGGAGTATATTTATATTTACTCATTCAAGAGTGAGTATCCTTGCATATGATTGTGGTGATTGTGGTGATTGTATGTATACTGATGGGGTTTTCTATGTTCAGTGCACCATGATGTTGTGTTTTATGTATCTAATGTTGCTTAATCATGATATTGTTGATGTGTTGCGCTAACTTGGATATATGCTGGGTACTAACTCAACCTCCTAAGGTGTTTACTTAAGTAAACACGACACCGAGGATTTTAGAAATGGAAAGGGGAAGGAAATAAAGCTTAGGACTAGCTAAAAGAATAACTAAATAAGCTTAGTCGCTTTGCTTAGTATTCATATGAGATTTGGTTTATGCATCTATAGCATGGCACGAAAAGGATCTGTCAGTGTTTTGAAAGTTATGATTTTGCTAGGATAAGTTTACAAAGCTAGGTTTTTGTGCAAATAGTTTTACATTAACCAAGACTTCATCTACGCTTCATGGTTTTGTTAGGCTGAAATATTTGCTAGGTTCCTAGATATATTCTCCGGATGCTCGTATTTATAGTTGACCAAACTAAATGAGTTGTAGGCTAGCTAGGATATTGGTACCAATGTATGTTACGTGCATTAGCATAGCATATAATTTGTATTATCTTATTTGTTGCTCAGATATTAACTAAATATGAAACTTGACTACTTATGTTATGTGCTTTGGTATATTATTGCTTGTTTTCTACTCTCACTTAACTCAACAATAGCTGAGGGGATAAGTTTTCTCTTATTCTTAAGTTAAGATGCAACTTTTTAGGGTGTCAACAGCAACGGGGATGGACTTTTAGAGAGTGCTAGATAGAGTCAACCATTTTAAAATTAAAAGTATTCTCGAATAAGTATAGTAAAGACCTAGACACTTAACTATAGTTTAGTGTTTAAGCTTTTGAAGTTTGTAAATGTTGTAAATATTTGTAACCAACAAACTACAACTAAACTCCTTTAAGCATGAAGTGTATAACGATGAGTTCTTTTACTAGAACTGAGCTTATTTATAATAGGTTTACCTATGGGATGGGGCATCTTATGCTATGATGGGGTGTGACATCCTTTCAGTGGTATTAGAGCATAAGTTAGGGACTTGAAGTTTCTTAGCACATGTAAGATGTGTGGGGTAGCTAGGTGATAAAGTGATATAACTTTATAGTATCATAAGAGTACTAATTATTTATGTTGTTTGGTGGTGTATAGAAAATGATGCGAAGGGGATATAGAAGGCCTCTAGTAAACTGAGAACCCCAAGAGCAAACGTTGGAACCTTAGCCACAACCTAATCTAGTTGCGCGTCAACCAAGTATGGAATTTATGCAATAGTTTGTAGCTACTCTGGTTGGAGTTGGAGGAGGTGATAAGTTGGCTTAGGTACAATAGATATTGAAGCCATATGATGAAAAGAATAATGATCCTTTAGTTGCTAAGGACTAAATTGATTCTCTAGAATAGGCTTTGGAAGTGCATGAAGTGGAAGAGAATAGAAAGGTTATGATTGTAGTTATTTTGTTTGATGGTCATGCAAATGACCAGTGGAAGCATAAGAAGCGATTTTTAGCTCAACCTATTAAGTGTAATGCTTTTAGGAATGCATTTCTGGAGCAATATTTTCCTAAGTGCGTAAAGGAACAGATGTGTAAAGAGGAATAGAAACTAAAGCAACATGGTGAGTCCATTGAGGAGTATGAAAGGGAGTATAATAAGTTATTGAAATTTGCACTAGAGGCTGTCTAAGATAATAAATTGGCTAAGGTTGGAAGGTTTAAAGTTGGACTTGATTCATATTTCTAAGTAGAGTTGAAAAGAGCTAGGATAGTAAGGTATAGTGACTTGGTGAATGAGGCCCGACTAATTGTGCAAGCTCGTACTTTATGAGAAAAAGCTAATGGAATGGAGAGTAAGAAAAGAAGGTTTAGGGGAAGCTCCAATAGTAGCAATAATATTGTAAAAGGAAAGTAAGGTAAGCAGTTTGTAAGTAAGGACTAGAGAAGTGGTGGAACTACGATTTTATGTTGGAATTATAATGTAAGGCACCAAGCTGTAGATTATCTTGAGTTAGGTGGGTAGTGTTTTAAGTACAGAGAAGCTGGGCATATAGCAAAGAATTGTCAGAATTTGAATCCTAGGGGTATGGTTTATACCAATTATCGCAAGACAAGCATAATGCGAACCAATGTACTGAACCCTAATTAGGGCAGGAATAAGCCTAAGGTAATAGACCAAAACCAACTAACAAGAACAACAATTGGGCAGGTAAAATGGTAAGAAAACCTAGGGTACAAGGTAGAGTTTATTCACTCCAACAAGAAGAAGTAAGGGGTGCTTAGGTAGCAGCAAGTAAGTATTACATAAATTTCTCTAACTTCAATATATTTAATAGTTAGTTAGCTTAAATATATACTGATGTTACTCACAAATATAAAGTGATACAGTTATAAATAATTATTCTAGGGTTGGTGCATAGAAGAGACAATTATGCATATACTTTATTTGATACTGGAGTTACTTATTCATATGCCTCAAAGGAGCATGTCGATAGGAATCAATTACCAATAGAAACCCTAGTATATGAGATGGTAGTCACAACACCTTCTGGAGGAGAATAAGTTATATATCACAAGCTAAGAGATGGGAATGTTTGTATAGATACTCATGAAATGTGGGTAGAAATAATAGTCTTGGATATGAAAGGATTTGATGTAATATTAGGGATGGATTAGACGACTAGGTACAAAGAAAATGTTGACTGTGAAAATAAGATGGTAGTGTTTTGAAGGTTAGATGGAGAGGGATATTGTTTCAAGGGATGTTCTAATGATGTAGTTCCCCGAATGATCTCAAAAAGTAAAGCATGAAAGTTAATATGTAAAGGGAACATAAGTTACTTAGTTTTAGTAGTGGATACACAAGCTAAGGAAACTAAATTAGAAGACATAATTGTAGTATGAGATTACCCTAAAGTTTTCCCTAACGATTTACTTGGATTGCCACCTAATAAAGAAATTGAATTCACCATTGACCATGTTCTAGGGACTATACCTATTTCTAGAACCCCTTACCGTATGGCACCAACAGAGTTAGTTAAACTAAAGAAGCAAATTCAGGAGCTATTGGACAAAGGTTTTATTAGACCTAGTACGTCACCATGGGGTGCACCAGTACTCTTTGTCAAGAAGAAAGACGGAACTTTGAGGCTTTGTATAGATTATAGGGAGTTGAATAAGATTATGATTAAGAATAAGTACCTACTTCCTTGTTTGATTAATTAAAAGGAGCTACTATGTTTTCAAAGATAGATTTGCAATTAAGGTATCATCACTTGAAGATTAAGCAAGTTGATACACCTAAGATAGCTTTTATAACGAGATATGGACACTAAGAGTTCTTAATAATACCATTCAGTTTGACGAATGCCCCAGCTGCTTTCATAAACATGATGAATAGTATGTTTAGGAAGTATATAGATGAGATTGTAGTGGTGTTCATAGATGACATTTTAATTTACTCAAGAAATAGTGAGGAACAGTACTTTAGAATTTGAAGGAAAGCCAATTATATGCTAAATTAAAGAAGTGTAAGTTTTGGTTGGAGCAAGTTGGATTTCTTGGACATATTGTATCAAGTGCGAGAATAGTCATGGATCCTACAAACGAAAAGGTAATGACGGATTGGCCAAGGCCTACAACTGTAACTGAGGTAAGAAGTTTCTTAGGAATAGCAAGTCATTATTAAAGATTTGTACAAGACTTCTCTAAGATTGCTATGCCATTCACACAATTGACATGCAAAGGAATTTGATTTAAATGGAATGATTGGTGTGAGATAAGTTTTCAAGAACTTAAGAAGCGGTTGGTTAATGCACCTATACTAATATTATCAAATGGATCAAGAGAATACTCAATCTACTGTGATGCTTCGAGAAATGGTTTAGGATGCATATTGATGTAGAACAATAAGGTGATCACTTATGCATCAAGACAACTTAGACCACATGAGTGGAATTATCCAACACATGACTTAGAACTAGCAGTAGTAGCATTTGCTCTAAATATCTGGAGACACTACTTATATGGTGAGAAGTGCAAGGAGTATACAAACCACAAAAGTCTTAAGTACATTTCTATGTAAACTAGAAGATATGCTTAAGGCATCTATGTTAAGAGTTTGGCGGAAACTAAGATGATCATTTACTATTAGTGGAATTTGATTACAACAATAGTTATCATGGTACTATTCAGATGACACCATATGAAGCATTATACGGATGCAAATGTAGATCTTCGGTGTATTGGGATGAAGTATCTAAATCTTATAAAATTTTGGTAATACTTGGAACTAAACTCAAATGACTACGATATTCCATAGAGTCGATAAGCTGAAAATCAAAATATTTGCCTGCTAAGAAAATTTGAATTGGTAGTCGAGTATTCCTAAACTTAGGAAAAACCTTAAGTGATCAACTAAATATCAACTAACGAAGTAAACACCTAAGAACCCCACTTTAAGAACCTAAGCTTAACCGAGCTTAGTTTAACCTCAAGCTACCAACAATTTAGTAAGGAAGCCAATTTAAAGTAGGAAAATAATTATGTAATTAACTCTATTTAACTAATTGAATTAGGTGGCCATTTAGTTTATGCAATGGTAGAAATTTTAGAGAATTGCATATGAAGATGAATCAACCCCTATTACCCAATTTCCTTAACAATTTGAGTACATTTGAAACAAGGTAATAATGATAACCTAATTAACCTTTCACTTGACAAATCCAACAAGGATAAGATAAGCCAATCTTCATCTCTCTACATATGTTATACTACTTATAGATAAGTGAACCAACTTATCAATTTGTTTAATGTATAAAAAGGGAATGATGTGACAACTCCATGGCACAATAGTGCCCTATTCACGCCAGTTAAGGGAAGGGGATGCTAAGCCATTCCTCATCATTTCCACACCCATTCATTTGTCAATGTTAGTTACTACTTTGTCATAAGAACCATGCCTCCTTCAATCATTATGTGTTGACTCTTTGCACTTTCAAATTTTGTCAAACAAAAGGGAGTTTATTGAATGCACAAAGGCAAACACAACCGGCCATCCATACTCCCTCTATCATTGTCTTCTTAACTCCTTTAGAAACACTAGAACCAAAAGCAACCAAAGGAAGAAACCTACTCACCCCATACACAAAGCAAACCATTAACCCCATCCACCCCATTCATGTCATACACATACACATACATCACTTAGTGTCATCACCTTGAAACCCTTGAAAAATCAAAGCTAGAAACATTTATGCCATCATTTGGAGAAACTTAGAAGGTCAACCAACATAAAAAGGGTTTAGTTCTCAAGGAGCTAAAGAGCAAAAGAAGAGCACCAAGGATAAGGAGCTAAGAGAACAAGTAGTAAAACCACCTACCATCATCCCCACTTAGTCAAGTAAGTTTCACATTTTAGAAAACTATAACATCATGCTTAGAAGATCATTTCTTATCTAAGAAAAATGTTATGTACCCTAGATGTATCCTAGTAAGTTCATAAAATTCTTGATATTTTTCATATGAATATTAAGGTATAAGCGGTTTATGCTTAGCTTCCTTATAGTATATTTATTTGTCACTTAGTATATAGCCTTAAGGCTTGAAAAAGCTAGGAAACCACATGAATAAAGGAACTAAGCAAAGCTGGACATAGCATGTATAGGACACTTCTAAGAGATACTTACACTTCTATTAAGTTTAACAAGCCTTAGAATAGCCTTTAGTGAAAGAAAAACCATCATATGAAGTGTTAGTAAGAATATGAGCTTGTAACTCACAAGAGGACCAAAATAAAATTCAACACTCTCTTAAATAGCTGCTGGACGTAGTGTATTTTTGAAGCACTCCTAAATTTCCTTAGACTTATTCTTGTTAAATTAGATTAAAAATGCTACCATATATCTCTTTTGCAAGTATATATTTTGTTTAGACAAGAATCCTTAAGAAAAGTGTTCATTTAGGAGATTAACCAAAAATTATAAAATCTGACCCCACTTTATTATCCACTTATAATAATGTTTTAGAAAAGATTAAGGTGAGTTAAGACTCCCTAAAGTAGTATAACTAGCATATAAAGACTTTAAGAGGCTAAACCAAGCTAAAAACATGTTTTAGGCTCAAAATTGAACCAAGCCCCCAAAAATGCCATGGATAGAGTTAAACTGATGAACTGCCAACCATCAGTCCCATACTCATGCATAGCTCTGAGGCCTCCAATCCCTCATTCGAACAATCCCTTCTCGGCAACCTATTGATGACAAGAAACTTTACACCAAAGGAGGATGGCTGAACTCCTTGAGCTCCCTACATTGTTATACGTTAATCTATACTTTCGGATGTGATGATGCCAACTACTCCCTTACCAAGGACCCTGTGCCAAGTAATCCGATCAACTACTGCTGAAAGGTTCTTATCGAGTGAGGAGAGACTCACTTATTAGCCGAGTAGTTTTCTCTTGGCCTATTACCATTTCTCTCATCACCTTCTTCTCGTCTTAGCCTCTTTAATGCCACAACATCTTGATCCCTCTTGCCTGCTGTACTTAGAGAATTTTTATATGGGACCAATGTTGCACTGCCACCTATCCATCTTATCTGACATTGTGTTACTTTTTTATTTTTGTCTTTTGTCCTTTTTACCCTTTTTCGTATGTACTAGGAATCCCATTTTTATATATACTTTCTTGTAATTTCTTTATTTATAATGTTGCCCTAGAGACTTAATATAAATAGTCCATTTCCCTTGTAAGTTGGAGGATCTAACTTTATACAAAGACATTGAATATCGTATTCTTGTAAGACAATCCTCTCCGAGTCCATTTTTCATATACTCTTATCTAATCTTGTTGAGTAGCTCAGGATTAAGGGCAAGTGGACCTTGACATCAACTTGTGTGTCATATCAAGTGAAGTGTTAAGTAGTGTTGTGTTCGTTGGTGTATCATATCCTCCGAACAGCTTCATGTCAGCTACTTTAGTTCAATCATGGACCTACTTACTCTATGTTCTTCAATATTTCAAAGGACCCATTTAGTTCGAATCTACTACTGTAAGTCTTAATGATAATTGAACTCCTAGGCACATCATATAATCCTAGTATTAAAACTTAAGGTTGAGACTAGGAGTTGTATAGTGATAGTCTATCTATTATTCGAGATACTTATGTATGTTTAAGGTATCCTTATGTTAAGTGTATTTTCTGAAGCTTTATGTTGAGAATGTCGAATCCTGGTGTACAAGGAGCAATTAACGATGTTGAAAGTGATGCTCATGGTTGTGGTCAAGTTACCCAACAAACACCACTACTACTAATGAGTAGATAGAAGATCTTGCTATTGTTGTGGCCAACTTAGCTATCTTAGTAAACAGAGTCTTAGAGACTAGATCGCATGAGAGAGTTGCTTAGTAGAACCGAGAGATGATAGATAGGTCAAGGTAGATGAACAAGCAAGCTCTAGAAGCCTTTCCAATGAACTAAGTACCACTGCGACATGTCAAGAAAATCATGAGAAGAAGGTTGGAGTTAGACAAAGTGGAAGAGTTTGAAGAAGAAGAAGAAGATTAGTATGTTGGGATTAATGAGCATGAGTTTAGAGTGCTAAGAGGTGCCGAACACCTTAAGGTGCAAATTCGAGCTTCAATGGGTCTGGTAGTGCTGATGACTACCTAGATTGGGAAGAGAAGATTGAAAAGATATTCAACTTCTATGATTATAAAGATGTTGTCCGCCTTTAAGTGGCTACATTAGAATTTTCTAGATATGCAACAATGTAGTGGAAGAAACTATAGAATGTTTACCTAAGGGCCTGACGCAAAGTCCAAACATGGAATGAGATGAACAGAGTTCTGAGAAGTAAGTTCATTCCTGAACATCATGAGCAAGATACTTTTCGACAATTCCAAGACTTGAAGCAAGGTAACAGATTAATAGACAACTATGTCCAAGAGTTTTAGTTGCTCACGATACAATGCGATGTCGACGAACCTAAGATGTGAACTATAACATGGTTCATATTTACACTACGGGCTAAGATTAGTAGCATCATGGAGCTATAAGGCCTCACAACTCTAGATGAAACCATCCATATGGTATAGAGAGTTGAAAGGCAATGGCAGAACCAAGTTAGGCAGATGTCAAGTAGCTAGCTAATGCTACCAAATAGGAGCGGCTTGTCGAGTTGACCAAGGAATAATAGAGCATCAAACAATTCTAAGGTGGAACGTTAAGGGCAGATGCTAAGCCAACTAGAAGAATGCTGAGGTGAGAGCAAAACCGAGGAACCTAAGATCCAAAGAGACTAAGGTTAGAGCTCAAGAAGGAAAACCTAAGAAATCAAATGTTTTAAATGCCTTAGCTATGGACACGTGGCTAGTCAATGTCTGAACCATCGAGTCATGACCATAAAGGCAGACAAGCCCCAATTTAAAGTAGAGAGTACAAGTAGGACTTCTATTACCGAGAGAATTCATCATCTATTTGGATCATGAATCTCTCAAGCATCTTCATAGGCAATAGAAGCTTTCTCAATGTCACACCAAATGGGTCGAGTTCTTGGAGACCTTTTGCTATGTCAATAGATATAAGAAGGGAAGCACCAATACAGTAGCTAATGCACTTTCCCTCCATCATAGCCTCATCACAATGTTGCAAGCTAAGGTGCTTGGATTCGGCACTTTACCTGATCAATATGAGCATGACCTACATTTTAGACCCTTAGTAGCTAGGTGTAGTGCTAGAGGAGCTACGGAAGAAATCTACTTAAGTAAGGGGTTCTTAATGAAGGGCAAGTAGGTTTGCATGCTAAGTGGTTTAGTAAGGGAGCTACTCATTTGAGAAGCTCATGTTGGGGGTTTGACTGACCATTTTAGGGAAAAGAAGACAACTGAGATATTGAAAAAGCATTTTTACTAACTTAGGATGATGAAAGATGTGCACCAAATACTTGAGTGGTGCGAGGTGTGTAAATATACAAAAGGGAGGAGAAAGCCCTATAGAGAATACATACCCCTACCAATTCTAGAGTGACAGTAGACCGATCTAAGCATGGATTTCATGCTTGACCTTCCACACACATCAAGAAGATACAACTCAATCATGGTAGTAGTGGATAAGTTCAGTAAGATGGGCCACTTCATTCCCTACTAGAGAACTAATGATGTTTTATTCATTGCTAACCTCTTTTTGCAAAAAATTGTGCGACTACATGGAGTGTCGAGGAGTATTGTGTCTATCCGTGATTTGAAACTCACGACCTTCTTTTAGAAGACCCTGTAGAGGAAGCTTGGCACTAAGCTCCTATTCAATACTTCTTGTCACCCCCAAATAGATGACCAAACTAAAGTAGTGAATAGAACTGTTAATAAGCTCCTACACGCCATTGTTGGAAAGAACTCTCATGACTAGGATTTATGCCTGCCCATCATTGAATTTCCCTACAACCACTTGACTCACAGCTCAACTAGAACATCACCATTTGAGGTTGTTTATGGACTTAACCCAAACCTACCCTTGGATTTAATTAACAGTCAAACTATACAAGGGGAAAGTCAATCCGACCTACAGCATACTGAGGAATTCCAGAGGTTACATCAAAAGATTACCGAGCAATTGGCCAAAACTATGGCTAAACAAAAGGAAGTGGGAAGCCATAGAAGGAGACGAGTCTTTTACACCCTTGGGGACCTTGTTTAGATCCATCTTAGCAAGGAATGCTTCCTTAGTAAGAGGATGAACAAACTATCTCCCAAAATGGATGGACCCTATAGGATCCTTAGGCGCATTAATGATAACGCCTATAAGATTGAGCTACCCGAAGGTTTCAGCATATCTACCAGAGTCAACATCACCGATTTGACTCCCTATGTACCCGATGATGACAAGGACCAAGATTTGAGAGCAAATCTTCAACAACCCTAGGGAACAGATGAACTGCTAACCATTGGTCCCATTACTTACGTACAACTCTAAGGCCTCTAATCCTTCACCCAAAAAATCCTCTTTCGATAACCTGCCAATGACAAGAAACTTTACACCAAAGAAGGACAACTAAACTCCTTGAGCTCCCCATATTGTTATACATCGATCTATACTCTCAATTATGATGATGCCAACTATTCCCCTATCAAGGACCCTATAACGAGTAATCTAACCAGTTGCTGCTAAGAGGTTCTTACCGAATGACAAGAGACTCACTTACTGGCCAAGTAGTTTTCTCTCAGCCTATTACCATTTCTCTCGTCACCCTCTTCTCATCTCAGCCTCTTTATTACTGCAACATCTTAATCTCTCTCAACTGTTGTGTTTAGAGAATCTTCGTACGAGACCAATGTTGCACTGCTACTCGCCCACCTCATCTGACATTGTACTACTTTTCCATTTTTGTCTTTTGTCTTTTTTACCCTTTTTCATATGTACTAAGAAACCTCTTTTTGTATATTCTTTCTTGTAATTTCTTTATTTATAATGTTACCCTAGGGACTTACTATAAATAGTCCCTTTCCCTTGTAAGCTGGAGGATCCAACTTTATAGAGAGACATTGAATATCCTATTCTTATGAGACAATCCTCTCCAAGTCCATTTTTCATACACTCTTATGTAATCTTGTCGAGTAACTCAAGATTAGCGGTGAGTGGACCTTGACATCAACTTATGCATCATATTAAGTGAAGTGTCAAGTCATGTTGTGTTTATTGGTATATCATATCTTCTAAGCATTCACGTCAGTTACTCTAATTCATTCGTAGACCTACTCACTCTATTTTCTTCAATAATTCAAAGGACCTATTTAGTTTAAATCTACTATGGTAAGTCCTAGTGACAAATAAGCTCACCCTTGCTTGAAAATCCTTAGGAAATATGTTTGAATAATGTTTCAACTCGAATAAGCATGTCGGGCCTAGGTCATAGGTCCTAAATGGCTAAAACAAGCAAAGAATTACAAAATGGGCTAAGCTAATAAAACTTTGAGCTTAAAGAGTTAAAGAACCAACATTTCTAGATTTCATGAATAAGATTTAAGGCCTAACATAACCAATTAAAAAGCCCTACCTAAAAGGCCTTAACAAAAGGGCCCATAGACCCAAGCAAGAAACACTAATAAAGAGAGACTAAGTTGGATCAATAATTAAACATGGGCTCATAATGAATAAATACTAAATATACTTCAATGCCCAAATAAAAACTTAGAACCTACTAAGAATTGGGAAAATAGAAATATTAGACTAAGATTATACAAAAATGGAACCCTTTAACCCAACAAACAAGTGGTTCGTACCTTTTTAGACCAACATGAAAAATTGTAGTTAGAATATATCAAATTAGACCACACTATGATAATCTACATCAGAAAATGCTAGAAAACAACTATAAGAACGCGAAAATTGGATTTAAAATAAAAATATTTATAATAAAAACAAGTTTTAGTCAAAACCGGAGATTATAGCGAAAATAGTTAGCTTAATAGAAAATTTTCCTTTCCTTATTCATATTCCTTTGTGATTATTTCAAGTGATCTCAATATTGATCTGGACTCACCTGACGACTACTACAATTCGTAGATCATCGTGGCTAAGTGAGTATTCTAATGACTGTTATGCTTGTATTTGATTATAAACTAGTTGCACTTAAAGTTAAACAACAATTGGTATGTTTGGGGACTTAGGAATTGCATGTGTATGACATTACATGATTGTTGTGTTAAAGCACTCTAATATATATTAATGAAATGCTTATTATATAGCTACCTGTAGTAGGCCTTTGCAATTGTCTATTGATAATGGGTAGTCATAAAAATGAAATGAATATAACAATTTTCGACCATAACTAAACTAGATCATGCATAGCATAACTTGTATTATTATACATTGGTCATCACATTACGCATATGGGATAAAGGGGTCTTATGAAGGTCATGATGACATTTATATATATGAGTTTTGCATGATGCACATGTGCAACATGGCCCTACCTTAACTTATAGGCTTACTGGGTACTAAAGACGCCAACTGCATAGCAACAAGCCGAGTCCCAGAGTCCACCACTAAAGGGTGAGTAAATTGCGTATGTTACTCACATCCATACTCTTAGTTTAGGAATTAAGAAGTAAAAATTGAATAATGTAATTAAATGTGAGAATTGTAAACACTCGATTTTTGCCCCTGGTGGTTATAGTTTTAGTTTTAGTTTTTAAAAAAGATCCTAACTCAAAAATAAGAAAAATAAAAATAATAAAAATTGACAAATGATGAAAATACAAAAAAAAAAAATGAGAAAAGGAAATGTTATAAAGATTTTTTAGATTTTTAGGAAGTAAATTATTTTATGGTCAATCTTTTTAGTCTTAGCTTAGTTCAAATAGTTATTTTAGAGACATATTTTAAGTACACTTCAATTGTACTAAAAATTAAGGCATAAGCAAATGGCCTAACGAATAAGCATTAGAGTATTGATATGGAGTTAGCTTAAAGTCATGGGTTTGAGTCTCGCTAGACACCAATGTTCTTTTATCCTTTTATTTTTATAAAAAGCAAGTTAAGCGTACGGAATCACATCTAATCAAATCTTTTTCATTCGGATTTGAATCATTATAGAAGATATGAATGTAGTTTGATTTTTATTAAATTGGATTTGAATTAATATAAATGATTCAGATTTAATTCAATTTTTATCAAAACAGATTGAAATTAATACAATAGATATGATTCGATATCATTTGGTTCGGGTTTTATAAATAAGGATTGCATGGAATAAAGTGATAATTTTTTAAACACATACACGCTCCAAGAAAGAAAAAGAAAAACCAACTTCATAATTCATCGACCTTAAATTCAAGTTTACACAAGTCCTGTTATGAACCCGGGCACGGAGAGGCTATACACAACCAATTCAGCATAAGCACAAAACTCCAATGGCACACGGTCAAACTAACTCAACTTACACAAATCAAATGCCTCACGCCGAACGACCTATGCAACGCTCCACTATAGTATCGAATTCAACCACATGTCGTTAGTCTACAAGCTCTCTGTCTACAACCATTGTCTTCATCTGTTATACGATGCTAGAACAACACGCACAACACCAAGCTGATCCACGACTCCCCCGACCCTCCTTCATCTTGCTCGAACTACTACCAATCGCTGATCCAATGGACACACAACTCAAACATAATCACCACAGTAGCAATAAGACTGCAGCACCCCCGCACTTCACTGCTATATGACATGAACTCAAATCCCTATCTCATCCATCAGTGCTGAGTACACTATAGCAGGCCAACACATAAATTAACCAACTTTGCTGAACACTGACCAACTACGACATACGAATCTGTAAGCTCACAATAGCGATCAGCACACTCCATTGGCCAGCAAATAAACAACGAAGACATATGAATGCCCAACTTGACCAGGTTCGGGCCATATGACTCACCACAGAACAATAAGGCAACTCCACGGTGACTGTAGCAGTAGTGATTACAATAGTAAACCCGATTGCACTTCGCTACAATCCACATGCACACACCAACAAGTGACCGATGCTAGCAAACAACTGACGCCAGCAAGCCCTAACGTCAAACTGTCTACGCTAATACCTTCATTGAGCAAGTTTAAGTTAGGTTGTTCAAAGTTTTTATTTATTTAGTTATTATATTATGTTATTATTATTATTTTATTAGACATAGCATATATATGTATATATTAGTTTAGTGCATTTCTTTTAGCGTTAGTTTTCTTTATTATATAAGTTCAATATGTTATGCCGAATTAAGTAGATAGTTGTTTAATAGTAGTAATATAGATATATATATATATATATATATATATATTAGACTAGGACTTTTTTTTAGAATTAGTTTTTTTTTTTTAGAAATCCTCACATAGGAAGTTAACTTTAGAAATGAAAATTAACATAAAGAAATTTCACCAAAAAGGTTATAATATCTTAGAGAGTTTTTTTATCACTTACAAGTTAGGATCCTTTAGTTTTTTTTTTTTTAAATAAACCGAATTGATTAAAAATGTCAACTCGGTCGGTTTTTCTAAAATTAAAAAGAATCAACATACTAAAGTTTTTTCAAAAAGAACTACAGTCGTCTAATCTCAACTAGCAGATATGTAGGCACCTTCAAGGCGACGATAAAATCTATAGAAACTTAGGTTCTTTTTTTCTTTTGGTTTTATTTTCTTTTCTTAAATATATATATATATATATATATATATATAAAGAAGATAATTAGAAGAATAATCTTAATTTCGGAAAATATATAGTGGTATATATATATATATATATATATATATATATATATATAAAGAAGATAATTAGAAGAAT
>JAMXBB010000008.1:63619504-63688317 GCA_024138015.1 Lumnitzera littorea
TAAGGTACGTATATCATTAGTTTAGGAGAATTCTTAGTATTAGTTTTTTATATATCAAGTGTATTATATAGAACTATTTTATTTAGGTAGATAGTTGTTTAATAGATATATATATATATGTATATATTAGTTTAAGGATTTTTTTTTTTTGTCAAGATTAGGTTTTTAGGGTTTCCTCATATAGAAAACTATTTTATTTTTTGCTTAGGTATATTTTTAGGATTTTCTCACTTAGAAATCTATTTTGGAAATAAAAATAATAAAAATCCTGTTTCAGAAAAATAGGGCTTTTAGAGAGTTTTTATAAAATAAAATAAAAGATTTTTTGAATTAGAACCCTTTTAGAGTGTTGAAAAAAACTAAATTGATAATAACGTAAACTCGGTCGGTTTTCAAAAATTAAAATAAATCAATACATTAAAGTTTTCGGAAAGAACTACGATCGTCTGATCCCGACTAGCGGGTACGTAGGCACCTTCGAGGCGACAATAAAATCTATAGAAACTTAGGTTCTTTTTTTTTCTTTTGATTTTTACTTATTTTTTAAATATTATAATTAGAAAAATGATCATAATTTCGGCAAATAAACAGTGATACCCACTAAGGTTTAATAGGTTAACACCCGAATTCGAAACTCTCTAGTTCTTTATTAAAATTGAAATCAAAGACTGGTAACCAAATTATAATCAATCGACCCAATTGATTACGGTTTCTTTTTCCTTTTCTCGACTTCGGTCGGGTGACGACTCCAAAAAAACTATTTTCAATAAAAAAAAAAACTGAAATTTCTCAATTTCTTCAGTCGTGGATTAGTATTATATGGGTTAGGATTTAGTATTAATCGGAAAATGAGAAATTTATTTTTAAATAAAAGAAACCAAAAAATCAGACTCGACACTTGGGATTTACTAATAGAAAAATATTTTCCTCCATCTAAGATAACTAAGTTTAGGAGTGATATCTCGTCATTTACCTAATCTGATGAGGAAATAGTTTACTACACTAGGAGGCATTTTAAGGAGTTGCGTAGAAAAGGCCTAAATCATACTCTACCACTTTGGATGCAAATACAAACTTTTTACAATGGATTAAATTATGGGACTAAACAATTTATTGATGCATCTACAATTGGTATGTTGAACTCAAAGAAACCTAGTAAAGCATATGCTTTATTTGAGAGCTTATCCATGAATAGCTACCATTAAGAAGATGATAAACTTAGTAGGAAGAAATAAACATTAAAGGATGCAGAGTCCACCATGACCTTAAAGGCATAGTTGGAAGCAATACACAAAAGGTTAGATTTATGTACTATGCTAGTACAGCATTCTACGATACCCAATGTAGTTAATTTAAGAGGATGCATGCTACCTTATGTAATGCCTCACCTTCTAGGTGTCTGTTTAAAATTTTTTTCTTTACTTTTGGTACTTGAAGACAGTTCGTTACTGCCATCCTTAAGTTAGGGATAAGGTAGAACCTGTAATTCACCTATCATATAATTATACGTAACTCCTGTTCTCAAAACACTTCTCATTTAATACGACAATCAACAAATGAAATCTTTCTACATCAGTGAGTCAAATCTAAAGTATCACAACTATAAAATATCTTCATAATATACAAATTCATAAAAGGACGCACACATCACTTTGCTAATCCCCTAATGAAGCTTTATAAAATAATTCATCAGTCTTTTTGTAAAGGTCCTTCTTAGTGCTTGAATTCAACTTCTAATCCACTTTGGCTACATAGAGGTTTTCTCTAACATACTTTTTGACCAACATTTTGATTCACTCTCTACTTCACATTTACTTCAAGGTTTTCTCCAATACACTTACTAACCAACATTCTGACATACTCTCCACTTCACAGTTTACTTCAAAGATAATAATTATTTGTACTAAAATTTCCTTACTACTATGATGTAAGATCCAAGCCAACTTCCTTCAAAACTTGAGGATGAGAAAGATTTATCCCTTCAGCTTATTGTAAGTTAGGTGTGTAAATCCCACAAATTTAGCTATTTAAGAGAAGAATTGAACCCTAATACTTTAGATGACTTGATAAGTCATTAAAGCCGAGCAAGATAAAAATTTAATAAATTATAAATTTGAATATATTATAAGTAATAAAAACTATAGAAAAATCTATCAAAACCTAAATTGTATACAAAAACGCTAAATCTGTGTGCGCGCAAATACTTGAAATTAAACCCGAACTTGATTGAAACTCTAAAACCATAACTTTAAGCCTATAAAATAATTAAATATCACTCAATAGTGATATAATTGTAGTTGATTGTCATTATCGACTAAATCGCGTAATCGCGTAAAATTTTAATGAAATCATTATAATAACTTGTTAAAATTATAATTGTAATAGGTATCAATTAAATTGATAAATTTTTATGAAATTCTAAAATTAATTTATGATAATTATTTTTATGATTTTTAAGTTTAGAAAAACTACATATAATTATTTTTAATTTCCATTTTCTTGCTTTTTCTTTCTTTCTTTTTCTCTTTTCCTTTCTTTTCTTCTTCTCTTCTATTTTCCTTCTCCTACACGTGAATTCCAGCTATACAATTTTAGCAACCCATGTGCTTAAAATAAATGGACATGTGTCAACCAATTAAGGGGGAAAGGATAAAGTAATCATATACTATCTAATCCTAATTAGTAAAGAGGATAAGCTTCTCTATTTTTATATTATTTACCTCAAAAAAATAAGAAACATATCACACCCAAATCCTAGAAATTTCAAAACCGAAAATACAAAAGAAAAGAAAAAAAGAAAGAAAGAAGAACAAAATAAAGCCAAAACCCAAACCATGAAGAGCAAAGAAGAAGAAAGGAAGAAGAAGGAAGGAAGAAAAGAAGAAGAAAAATTTAAAAATAATAGGTAAGTAAAAGTATTTTAGTAGTATACGTGTCTATCATATGATATGTACATGTATATATGTAGTATTTCTATTTTATTTTAGTAAATATTTCATTATCAATACATGTATGTATGCATAAGTAATTAAATTAAGATATATATGTATGTATAAAGATATGTATGTAGACATGTACATATATAAATATAATATACGGTATGTGTATGTATGTAATAAGACTATACATAATATGTATTTAGTAATATTTTTACAAAAATAAATATGGACATATATATATATATATAGTTGTACACATGAGGTATATATATATATTCATGAATATGTATTCGAATAGTATGTATAAGTATTTTTGTAAACATATATTTCATATATATACATGTAAGTTATATTTTATATGCATATAGATATACATGTATGTGGCGTTAAGGTATATAAAATATATAGTATATGTACAACATATAGTATATATATAGTATACCAAATATTAAGTGGGATATATATAATATAATAGTTACTAAATAAAATAAATTCATAAATATGTAAAGAGTATGCATAAAAAAATAATAAAATATATACATGTGTATTACCATAAATTAGGGATTACAAATTAAAGTAAATTATAAAATTAATGAAATATAGTATAAGTACATAAATATGTATATATATAAATCATAAAATACAAATGAATAATAAGAAAATAATAAATAATAAAAATAATGGCAATAATAATAATAATAATTGTAATAGACTAAAATCTCAAAAATAGGAAAAATATGCTTAAAATAATAAAAATATCACTTATATGATTTAAATAATTATTAAATCATAAATATATTAACAAAAATTTAAAATTAATATTTTATAATTTTTAAATTAAAATAATAAATTTTATAATATTTTCACGTTACAATTCAAACTGCGTGTCACAATGTCCAAAACGGATCTTGTTATAAGAAAATACGCTAAAAAAGGATCAAAATGAACTATAAGTTCATAACGATCTGAGCTACAATGAAAAAGTTATACGCGATTCAATGAAAAGCTTGAATCGATGATTTCACGTAAATCAATAATCAATTTAAGTAAACAGTACGATTTAGCATGCTAGTTTAGTTATTAATTCCCAAACTTACTACTTTCCATATTCCCTTAATGTTAGGTGATCCTGAGATCGAGACTAACTTACCTTTGGACTATTATAATCCCTGATATCATTTATAACCAAGTGAGTACTCCCGATGACTCTATACTTGTTTTGTGCTTGTAAATAGTGCACATGAATTAAATATTAATAATTTGATGCATGGTGGTTTGGGTTATGCTTGTAACTGATATTGATTGATTATTGTGCAAAATACTGTTAAATGTGATAGTTGAAGATTTGGTCATATAATTAATTGTTGCATTATTTGAATGATTTGTTGATAATGTTTGACCACCTCATAAATTGGCTTAATCATATTTAACCTAACTAAAATTAAACGGTTCATGCATAGAGCACGACCATTGCATATAATGTTTCAGCCATCACCTCACGCGGTTGGTAATAAAGGGCCTTGGAGGGATGAATTCCCACATAATTTGATTAGTACAATGCAGGAGCATTGATACAACAAGACTCTACCCTTGGCTCATGGGTTCTATTGGCGCTGGAGACGCTAACCGTGGGTGGTTGGGGATCACGTTTAGGGTGTGAGCGTGACTGTGAAGGCCACCTCACCGCATGACCTAGATATTTGTATACTATTGACTATTGGAAATAGAAACTTGTTTTGTAAAACAGGGAATTCATATATATATAATGATATAAGGTTAAAGACCCAAGTACTAGAGCCCGATTGTGATTGGTGCTGATGTATCTCGAACCCTTACTTCAGAAAGCGTTAAATCCGATGTTGTATGCAGCACCGGTCAACTACATATATATTGTTTAGCATACTGCTTGTTCATGCATTCATATGTTTGATAATAAACTATTAAATAACAAACTGTTTGATAACTTATTTGCTAGTATAATATGAGGGATAACTCACTAAGCTCTTGTAGCTTACTCCTCAATAGTTTTCTCTTGCAGGTTGCTAGTTGATCGGGCATAGGTTAAGAACTGAAAGTTGAGTGTCAACTTCGAGATGCATAGAAGTTAGACTCTGAGGACAGACTATATAGTTCATTTGAATTATTATATATATAATTATTAATGCTAAATTTAAATTTTGTGACTTTAGTAAGTTTGAGTTTTAGAACTTTACTACTTAATCTTATTGTTTAGTAAGGGATACCGATTCTCTACGGTTCTAATGGACTGTAGCTTATCGAATATCTATAGTCACATATATGTGATCGTGAGTTAATTAAATAAATAAATAAAAACATTAGTGACTAATTGTTTAGAATCTTGCAATTTTTGACTTGCAAGATGATTTTCAAATCATGGGTAATCATGGGTGCACACATGATATGAAAATTTTAGGTAATCCTACTAGGCCCCCTTTAGGGTCATGATAGGGTAAGAGTGGGCAAACAAGCATGATACAAATAATATCACAGCACATTCACTGAGCAGGTTATCATTATCATTACCAAGCTTAACAATATAGCCAAGTAGTGCAAATGGAACAAATGTATGCCATGCTAATGCACTAATATACATCGATATCAATATCCTAACTCAGCCTAGCAACTCATCTAGTTTACTCAACTTCAAACTGGGCATCTGGATAATATATCTAGGAACCTAGCAAAGCAACACTTAGTTGCCAAAACCTATTAACCTAGTAATAACCACATATAGTGGTTAGAAAATCCAGCATATAGCTAGCCTAACAAATATAATGCAATTTTTATATGCTTGTAAACCTAGCTTCTATTAATGAAATAGTTCACTTGATCAACCCAGCTTTTCATATGAAAATCAACTAATAAAATCTTGGTTTTTAGAAAAATTGGCTAGCTGATCCTTTTCATACCATGCCATGAATGCATCAAATCACATACCGAGCAATAGCCAACAAATCCAAGCAAACTTATTCATTACTTATCACCTAACCTTTACTTAGTATCTTTATTGGTTCTAAGACCTCAGTATTGGGTCCACTTAGATGAACACCTTAGGAGGCAAGTTTAGGGCTTAACTTTTGCTAAGTTAGTGCATGTCTAAGCAAATGTGGCACAAACATTCAACAACACAATCATGGCAACCAAATTCAACCTCAAAGGATATTTCAATCAACAACAATTATAAAAGAAGCTCCTCATAATTCATTAAACAACACATCAACTTGCAACTAAGTTCAACTAAGTCAAACATCACAGAGCATGCAAAGTTAGAAGTAAACATAAGTCTACTCAAGGCATACACAAATATCCACTTATTTAGGCCACTTAGCAATTTTCCCAAGTCTTACTCTTATCATCAAGACTTTTCCATGCACATATCTCCTAAAGAAGAAACATAGAATATCCAAGTTAATATATATTAACTATAAACAAAGTCACTAGCCTACTTACATTTAGGGTCCAAGTCTTTATGATTTTTTTTTTTTCCTTAGGATAACTCTAGTCTTGGATACATTTTGACTCAATTTCTAACTATCCCCTGTACATAAGGTCCCTATAGTATACTTTTTTATATAATTTATAACTCCTTTAACCTTACATAGATTTTATTATATCTTCTTTCCTTAAAACATTATTCTGATTCTCATATATAAACTCTAGTAAAATACTTATTAAATGTCCAATTTGTTGTAATATACTAATTAGGTTAACAATTTCACTAACTATGCCTAAGGGACATAGAAATTTACTGTAAGAACACTAGTACATAGCCAATATTAAATCAATACCTGCATCGGTTTCTGACATACATTCTATACATAAACTATTTCACATTCCCTGTTGCTATAAATTCTAACGGACTTTCTAACTAACATTCTGATCAGCACAATACATTCTTTGAATCATCAAATCTCACAATTCTAGCATCCATACCCTTGTTTCCACATTTCCCTAGAATAGGTCAACATCCCAAACTCTAATTACAACCAGATTATATCACATGCAAGTAAAATAACTCAAAGAAATATCATTTCCCAATATTTCCAACTCACACTTTCCATGTTAATCCAAAATTTTCCAAGATCCAACATCATAATTTTTCAAAAGCATTTGCACAACTTTAAAATAAGTCCTTCGATGAACTTACATACAAAAATTGGGGTAGAAACAAGATTGTTTGCTATTTCCAACATTTATTGTAAATTTCGTTTCTATGCCTAATTTCTTAAGGAACCCATATTTTTGCTTTGAATCTTAAAAATCCAGTTTGATATTTGAATTTTACATGAAAAAATACTTAAGAAAACCATTTTTCATAATTTTTGGACTTCATTTACTATTTTTAGGATTTTAGAGAAGAATTAAAGGAAAATCGAACACTCACCATCGCTAGCTTTTCCGATCATCGTCTAGCTAAAAGGACTTGTCAAAACCACCATGTAGGTGGTGCTCTACTTGAGTTTGGTGATAATCATAAGTAAGGTCATGCATATGTCCCCGTTCTCGTGCACACTTCGATTTACCCAAATTTTTACAAGTTCTCATAATTCTTCTCATATCTCTTTCAACTCTCCACCAGTTTTCTCTTTATTTCTACTATCCAAAAAGTAGATAAGTGAAGGAGGCTTTAGTTTATGTCATGGGAAGAAAAGGGTAGATGGGTTTCCATTAGACTAAGACAAGTGTTGCACGTTAAATTTACTTAGGTTTCAGCAAATGCTAGGTGTCCCTAAAACCAACCAATGTTGCTTTATTCTCAAATTGTTGCTACCACGTCTAGGAGGTGTCCCAAATTGGATTATATTCATTTTTTTAATTAAATCACTTGGTTTGTTAACATTTTATATTCATTATATATACATGTATATATTTTAGTATTAATTAATTATGGGTATATATACTACACACCAAGTATATTTAGCATGTACATATATTTCCTAGAAATTATTCTCTGTCTTTATATTTATTTCTTTGTCCAAATGATTTTTCTTCGAGGGATCATAATTTATCGGAACTTGAGACATGCATTTTCGATAATAAATACAATACAACAAAATTACACTTTCGTGAAGTTAAATGTATTATATACTTTATTTTACCAAACAAATTTTCCTAAGGCTCTTCGTGCAACTTCTGCAACCCTATATTAAAATTTTATGCGATTTTGAGAATATTTTCTAAAACCCTATATTTACCGATTCTAAGTAACTACGATCACTTTACATAATAATATTTGAGACTTGTGCTACTCACAACTATTTTACTTCATCAGTTTCCAAGTCATATTTTTCTAAGTTCTATGTTTATCAGGAATGTGCTACTATTCTAAGTCCTTAATAATTGCTCAAAGACTAGGGTCTCATACCTTATTACCAAAAACCACAATAGGGTTTTCAAGGTTTACCTTTCAACAACCATAAAGAACGAGGTGGGGAATGGTTCCCTTATGTAGGTAATTCTTTTATCCACCAAGTAATGGCAATGTTCCTTATGGATTCCAAACTCACCCTCCTAAAGAGGATAACTCAAAACTAGAAGAAATATTGACTAAGTAAATGCAAAATAGCGATGCTAAACTACTAAGTATCGAAAGCACATAGAGCAAATTACTAAGATTGCTACCGAAAAGCAATCCAAGCCTTTACTACAAGCTAAGCAGAATCCATAACCTTAAGAAGTAGTAAGGAGTTGCAAATTGCCAAGTAACCTAAAATGACACTGGTTGACCCTAAACTAGTGATACAGGTATAAACCCTATAAATTTAGCCCTTTGAGAATAGAGTTGAACTTGAGTGCTGTAAGTAATTTCCCTAAGTTAACAAAATTGAATAAAATTAAAATTGATTAAATTTTAAACTCAAAACCTAAAACTGTTGTTGGTGAATTTTAGGAGTTGGAAATGTCCTGCAAAGACAAGAAAATTGCTTGGTATAGGGCCAGTCTAGTGTGGCTACTTCGATGCCTAAGTCAGTAAACAAGAATGAGGAAAGTAAAGTAAGTGGTTAAGAGTTATTCGATCTTTATTTGATTATGTTAAGGATTGAGGAATCCTTAATAGAAAGCTTACTTGCAATGAAGTGTCGAAGAAACACTTATGCTAATTCATCAAAACAAGAAATGGTGTTTGGTTTCAAGTGTTTGAACCATATGCTAGCTGCATTCCTCAAAGTTAAGGGAAAAGCTTGATAAGCCACTACATCACTCAAACCATGCAACTTAGCCAACGTACGGTAGTACTCCAAGTGGTCTTTAGGGTCCTTCGTCTCATCATAAGTTTCAAACTATAGCAGCTTGATGTGCCAAGGTATCACTTACTCCAAAATCTCAAGAATAAAGGGACTCTTCTTGATTTAGAATTGCTTACTCATTGCAATAGGGGTGCTGACATGCGAAGGTCCCACATGGTACACCTGCTACGATTGTTTGCCTTTATCATTCTTTTCGAATGCAAGAGTCAAGGGTCCCATTACAAACTCAACTTGCTTTTTCTGCAACTCAGGTGAATAAATTGAATCATCGCTATTATCAGCATCATGATCACTATGCTCTTTGTTCTAATTTAGATGAATACTATTATGAAGGAGGTTAAGGATTTATTCATGTTTTTTGATTAATTTTAAGTTTTCCTTAGCCAAATTGAGGCAAAGTTGCTCAAGTCTAACCAGTTGTTACTCATTAATATGCCGACTCCCTTCCTAAAGGTGTTGGGAGGAAGTGCCAGCACTTGCATTTTTAGCATCTTCTATTTTTTTCCTAAATACACCCACATAGCTAAAACTATAATGATGAAAAATGTAGGTTACAACATCCAAAATGAACCTTACTACAATAAAGTACATCCGAAAACAATAAAAATTGACCATAAACTTATAAAAATCAGAGTTAAAACGAAAAAGTTATACGCGATTATAGAAAAACCCAAACCGGGAACTTTATTTAAATAAATAATAATGAGTGGATTTTACTAAATACTTATGTAAACTAAGTATCTCACCTAGATACTTACTATCTTTCACACTTTCTAATTATCAAATGATCCTAATGTGGATACCAATCTCCCTATAGATTATTACAACGCCCAACTGATATTATGGTTGAGTGAGTACTCCCAATAACTCTATACTTATTTTGTGCTTGTTGTTAGTGCACCTAAATTTTATATATTAATAAATTAATACTTAGGGTTTGGGATATGCATGTCGTTAAATACTGTTTGCGTGTTATGCAAAGTATTGTTAAATCTAACAACTAAAGAATTGGTTGTATGATTGTCTACTGCATGGTTTGGATAGTTTGCTATTATTGGTTGACCACCTAATAACTTGATTTAATCACATTCAACTTATCTTAAATTTAAATGAATCATGCATAAGCACAAACATTACATTTATTGCTCTAGCTGTCACCTTATGCAAATGATAATGAAGGCCCTTGTAGGGATGAAATTCCGATATAATTTGATTAATACTATATAGGAGTACTTGTACAATAAGGCCCTATCTTTGGCTCACTAGCTTACTTGACACTAGAGATGCTAACCATAAGTAGTTGAGGGTCGAGTCTAGAGACTACCATAGTCATGATCCTAAAGGAGGCCTACTAAAATTATCTCAAAGTCCATATTACATGTGTACCCATAATACGAAAATCACCATGCAAGTTAGAGATTACAAGACTCTAAATGTAATATGAAACATAAATAACTATAGATATCTAATAATCTATGATCTCTCAAAACTGTAGAGAATCGATATCCCTTACCAAATAAAAAGATAGAGTGATTCAATTTCATAAATTTTAAGAAATACAAAATTATTCATAATTTTAATATATGACTATTTTCTACATAAAATGTTTCTATACCAACTATACATTCCTCAATTAACCTAAACAATAAACCTACCTTCCATTTGCATTTAGTGCTCTAAATTCATCCTAGTCCTAGCTTAAATAAGCCTACAAAATAAACTATAGGAAAATGAGTAAACCATAACTTAGTAAATTCATTCCTCACCATTACCATTCAAGTAAGTTATCAAACATTATTAGCACTCATGTAATCTATCTATACATGAAATGAATGCATACACAATGAATGCAAGCAACACATCCATAGAAGTCCTGAATTATGGAAGGTGTAGATTTATGTCATCTACACATCAATTATCTTTCGTACTTACCTATACGGAGCACCTCGCCTACTACATGAGGCTACCTAGGGGCACCATCCCTCTAAACGACACTCAACTATTATCCTAACCGACAAAGACATATCAATCTAAACAAGTAAACCCCAACTAAGGTCGTCCACTAAGCATATCTAAAGCCCTTCGGGCACATAAAGTGAGTCCCCTCGCTATCAAAACATATCTATGGCCCTATGAGCACAAATATGTGAGTCTTCTCACAATTAATTGGAGATACCTTACTAGCTTTACCTTAACGATAAAAATATCATTTATGGCCACAATGAGGTCTCATAGAAATCATATAAGAATATATTTCAGATTGGAAAAATGTTTTCTAATATACTTTTCTCAAAAATCTGCAAAGCTAACATTCTCCATCAATATACCAGTTAGGTCATAGACATGTGACAAATTTAACCAGTTATCTTGGTTAGATAGTTAAATTTACCAATTTAAGAAGCTGACTACATGTATGATAGCATAGAAAGCAATCAATTAATCATTCAACAAACAATCGGTAGCAACTAACAAGCAGTAGACAAACATCAAATAGGAAGCAGATAATAGATCATCAAAACTCCCTCATTTTGGGTTAATACTCACTTTTCAAGCCTTTGAGATTTTCAAAACTCGATAATTGGATACTTAAAAAATAATAAAACTTATAAGTATTCTAAAAAACTAGGTTCTTCGATTAACTAAATATTTATCATTATTTGCCTAGTTTCCCACTATAATCCAAGTACGGTATAAATATAATTTAACTTAAATCTTTTACCTATTTTTCTTAATTTATCTTAAATTATCAATCGCGTATAACTTTTTTATTTTAACTCTGATTTTTATGAACTCATAGTTGATTTTTATCGTTTTCAGATGTACTTTTACGTAACAGGGTTCGTTTTGGACGTTATAACTTGCATTTTTCATTATGACCTAAAAATGTTACGAATTCTATTATTTTGAATTAAATATTTTTAAATTATTATTTTAAGCTTTTCTTTATAGATTTATGATTAAATAAATTTCTAAATTTTATATTTTTGAAATTTTCTTATTTTCATGTCTATTTTATAATACTTTACGTATTTTCCCATTTTAAGGTTAAATTCATATTTAATCCCTCTTTATTATATTTATAATTTTCTATTTAATTAATTATTATTTTATTATAATTTTCAAAATTATTTGCTTAAATGAGGATCCTAAACAAAGGGAAAATTTATTTCATATTCAATGTTTGGTCAATAGGAAGACCTATTCCTTAGTTTTTGATAGAGGAAGCTGCACCAACATCGCTTCTATAGAGCTAGTAGAGAAGATGAAATTACCGACCTACCCACACCCCCGACCTTATGGATTAAAGTGGTCTAATGATAAGGGTATGGTCTATGTGCATAAGAGAGCTCAAATAACGTTTACAACAAGACAATATGAAGATGAGATTGACTTCGGTATGGTCCTTATGAATGCTACAAATTTACTTCTTAGCCAACCTTGGGAATATGACCAAAAGGGGATCTATGATGGCTTCCTTAACACTTATACGATTTGGAAGGATAGGAAGATCTATTGCTTGACCCCCATGAGTGTTGAGGAAATCTAAAGCGATTCGACATCCATGGTGAAGAGAAAAGGGAAGAGAAATTTGTGCGGCATCCTGGCCCACACTCATTGTTTAGCGTCCAGGACGGCTTCTTTTCAGCCTCATGATAATGATGGGAATCAACCTACAACTATCTCTAAACCGAAGTTGACTTGTCATAAGCCAACGTCGACCTGCTGAAAGCTGAAGCCGACCTATTCTAACCCGAGACCAAATTGTTCAATGCCAAGGCCAATCAACTTTTGCTGAAGCTAAGCTAATCCCAAAAGATCGAGAGGAAGAAAAGGAGCTACTCAGCATCAAGTCTGTTGACCTCTAAGAAACCAAGAGACCACACAGTCGAGGACTCAAGGCCAAAGATCCACTCGATACGGTACAGAGAGACTAGTACCAACTAAGTCTAGTACTCGGTAATTATGGGCCGACCTTTCAAGTATCTTGGCTAAGCACTGCGAGACTTCAGGAACTCCTCCTCAGACCCAAACATCCAACTACCAACCCCATCTAGTTCGAATCCTACTCTTTCCTAGATAAGCTAAATAACTACATACCAACTTCTTCTATTAAACACACAGTTTTGTATTTTTGTGAATACTTTCCTTATTTTAATTATGGGCCCATTCTTTAGGGTTTAAGGTCTTGTACATTATTTACATTTTTTGCCGCTAGGGTTTTAAGACTTGTTATAAATAGCAACATTTGTAATTAGGAAACATAATCAAATAGTGAAGAATATACCCACACTTGGAACTTTCCTCTTTTTGAGCAAAGTTATTCTTGAGCTCTTAAAGCAAGCATTAACGGATTACTAAATGTTAACTAACTCTCTAATCCTTCTTGCATTCTTATTAATCTTGTTCTTGAAATTGTGGTGAACCCCATCATTTGAGCAAGTTAGTGCATCACATCCAACCTGTCATTTGAAACTCGAGTAACATTTAGTACTCGTAAGTTGTATCGAACCCTATTTCAAGCTCATCCCTTGATTGTGTTTGTGTCTTAATACATGATATCCATATGCATTCACCGTTAAAACCTATCATTTTGCTCCCTATTCTTCATACCTACTCTAATCCCCGAACACCCATTATGGTTTCCGACCCACTACCGCATCAAGTTAGGCTTAGACTTATGGTGTAAGTAGGAAAGCAACTTTTGGTTAGGAAAGAGTTTTAATTTAATGGAATCCAGCTAGTTTAGTTATTCTAGTTACTAATAAAATATAATATGCTGGGTAAGCATTTAGAAGATAAGGTAACATAAAATAAAATGAAATATAACATATTATATGATATATATTGGGAAAAGAAAAGGAAATTACTTAATATAAATGCACATATGTATCAACACCTTGTATACGCACATGTATGATTAATTTTTTGTAATTTTATTAATTTATTATTTTAATTGACTTAGCTTAGTCTATTATTACTATTATTTAAAATTATCTCTAATCATTCATAGTGATTTAATGTGATTTCGTATACTTAGTGATAATTTTATTAATTTTGTGTTTTATTAGCATTAGAATAAATTATAGGGTTTACAATATAGGGTTTTACAATCTTACATTTAGTGTTTAAGGTTCTTATTTAGTTCGAGTTCAAATTTTTATGAGTATGCATACATAGGTTGAGGGTTATTCTTATGTGACTAAGATTTTTAGATCTTATATTAGGGTTTTTCATATTCGTTTTAGGTTTTGAAATAAATTTTAAATTAATTTTAATTTTATACTATTTTAATGAATTGGGGAAATTATCTACAACACTTCAGTTCGACACTATATTTAAAAGGCTAAATTTGTTGGTTTTACAATCTTGCCCCCCTATAAAAAGTTTTGTCCTCGAAACTTGACTATAATGACTTTATTTCCAAACATCCTTTCTGATGCTTTTCAACTTACCCATGGTATCCGAATATCAAATTAAACATTTCATACATCTTCATCAAGTTTTCCATCAAAACATAATTCATAGTTATCAACACGATAATTCATATATTCGAATTGCCTAAAATCACAATTCTACATTCTCATGTCATCTTATATCTTCTCCTTACCAAATATTATCCTTCCTCACACGAGTTTATAAATTTTCATAACTATTTTTCTATAGGCAACTCCATACATTTAACTTACAAGTTTTCAAGTGACATCACTTATAGGGTTTGCCTATCATCATAAGGTTAAATCAATATTATACCTTGCACATTCATCTTATGTCTCATAAATAAAGGTAAATTATTCTTCAATGAACTTATGTTATTGTCCTCTTTGGTCTCTTGTTATTCCACGATTATCTTATGTATAGAGCTTAGTTTACGCTAAATGCTGAATCTCGAGATCTTCATCATAAGGCTTAGGTGTTTGGTTGTTCCTACAAGTCATACTACTATTAATCATTTACCTATACCACATCGCTTAGGTAAGGTGCTCTCCTATTGCCTTAGTTCATTCAAGCTTCTCATAATCCTTCTTCGTGGCTACATTTCTACCTCATTCAATGTCATTTTTAAGGATATAGGGTCCAAAGCTTAGATTTTCTAAACATTCTCATAAGGAATTCAAATAGTGTCTTGAGAATACTATACATAAAGTTCCTCAATTCATTAGGAAACTTAAATGTATTTTGGCTTAATTATATTGCCAAGAATTCTCATTCACTACTCCAATTTTTCAACTTTGTCTTTATTGGTCAAGAAAAGTCTGGATTCTACCTAGATGATGCCTTCCATCAAGATAACTCATTGTTATTATAAAACCTCTACAATATCTAAATCTACAAAAGTCCTACATTATCTTTGTAAACCCTATAAAATCAGTAGTCTAAACCCTAATTTAAGTCCGAGTGTCCTAAACTATGTCATGAGTCGATAAGACTAGTAATGATAAAATTTTATGAAATTTAATAAATTGAACATAGTATCAATAATAAAAAACTTAGAAATTAATCGAAACATAAATCACATACAAAAACCCTAAATCCGATCTACGTACAATTACCCGAAATCGAACCTAAACTTAATCAAAACCCTAAAACTATAACTTTAAGCTTATAAAATAATTAAATATCACCCAATAGTGATATAATTGTTGTCGATTACAATTATCGACTAAATCGTATAATTGCATAAAACTTTTAATGAAAATGTTAAAATAACTCGTAAAAATTATAATTATAACAGGTACCAATTAAATTGATAAATTGTCATAAAATTCCAAAATTAATTTATAATTATTATTTTCATGATTTTTATGTTTAGAAAAATTACATATAATTATTTCTAATTTCTTTTTTTCTTCTATTTTCTTTCCTTTCTTTTTTCTTCTTTTCTTTTCCTCTTCTATTTTTTTCTTTTTCTCCATGTGAATTGTAGCTACATATTTAGCTGCCCATGTGATTTTTTTCTTATACATGTGTCAAACAATTAAGGGACAAATGACAAAATAATAAAGTAAATGTCCTATCCAAATTAATGCCTAATCTAAGTGGATGATCATCTTGTTTTTTTTTTATTTATTTGTTTATTTCTGCTGAAGATTCACGCCAAATCTGGAAGAAAAAAAAAAGTAAAATAAAAACCAAACCGAACACATAAAGAGAAAAAGGAAAAGAAGAAGAAAAAGAAAGCAAAGCAAAAAGGAACAAAACAAAGACCAAGAAGAAGAAGAAGAAGAGGAAAATATTATTTCAATTAATCAAAAAGTTAGGGAAGTATATGTTTAATTTCTTTGTACATATGTATATTATATATTATGTGTATGTATATACTAAGTATTTTGTTATATATTACATGTACATATATGAATGCATGAGTAGATAAATATATATGTGTATCTCTTTTATTTGTGTATAAACATATGTATGTGTCCATGTATATATACATTATTATGTAGAACATACGGTATATGTATATATATATATATATGAATGTATGTATTATATATGTATGGATGATTAGTATTTGGTATATTATATATATACATGTATTAGGTATTCTCGTATTTATGTACTCATGTAAGTATTTCTTTATGTATATATATGTATATATAGGTTGTGTGATAATATGTGTATATATATATATAAACATAGTATTTTATATTATATATATGTATATGTGTACATATATAAAAGTAGGTATATGTATATAAAATATAAATACATTCATATTATACTTATACGTATAGTATATAATATATAATTAAAGTCAAAATAATTTCTTACATAAAGTATAGTATACGTATAAATATACATACATGAATAGTGAAGTATACATAAAAATACGTGTATACTTAAATAGTGTATACAATATACCATTTTATAAATAAAGTAATAAATATATGTATATATGCATAAATACCGTAAATTTAAAAAAAAAGACTTAATAATTAAGTAAATTAGAATAATTAATCAAATATAGTAATAAGTATTTATATATATATATATGTATACCGTAAAATACTAGAAAATAATAAAGTAGAAAAAAAAATTTGAATTAATAATTCTACAATTTCAAAAAGGGGTAAAAATAAGTAATTAGAGTAAAATAAGTTTAAAATAAGAAAATTATCAATTGTACGATTTAAATAATTATTAAATCGTCAATACATTAAGAAAAAGCTTAAATTAATATTTTATAACTTTTTTTAAATTAAAATAATAAATTTTGTAATATTTTTATATCACAGTCCAAACTGTGAGTCACAACGTCTAAAACAAACCTTGCTATAAGAAAATATGCTTGAAAACAATCAAAATGGATTATAAATTCATAATGATTTGAGCTAAATCGAAAAGGTTATACGTAATTCGATAAAAAGCTCGAATCGATAATTTCACATAACCAAGTTCAGCAAATAGTACAAATTACGATACTATTTTAGCTTTAAATTCTCAAACTTACAATTTTCTATATTCCTCATTCTCAGGTAATCTCGACTTTGATCCTGAGCTGCTATCGGACTATTACGACCCTTGAGGCGATCATGGCTGAATGAGTTTTTCCTAATGATTCCATACTTGCTTGTGCTTGTAATTAGTTAATATAAATTATGATTGATAATTGAATGCTATATGGGGCTAGGTTATACTTGTGTATGATAACTGTTTGTTAATGGTAAATTTACTTTAAAGTATGATAACATATTGATTGTTATATAGTAGATTCACTAAGAACTGATTGTCTGTGACCTTGTTAATCACTAAATAATAAGACCTAATTTTACTCGACTTAAAAGAGCTAACTCGAAACAGGCATAATCATATACTGCACAACTAATTCTGGCCATCATATTACACTGAGATAACGAAAGACCATACATGGGTTGATTTTTTTATTGATATAAATTTTATACGATGCACACGTGCGATATGACCTTATCCTAGCCCGCAGGATCACTAAGCGTTAGAGGTGCCAACCGCTTAGCTAAGGGTCAAGTCTAGAGGCCTCCGTTTAGAGGTAAGTGAGAGCTGCGTAAACCTACTTATAATCATACGTAGAACTCAATTTTGATTAAAACTAAGAATGGATATACCATTACATATTAAATAGAAACACAAAGTTTCGTTATGAGATAAGTTCTAGTATGATACCTGGATCTAACTGTGCTGATGTATCTCTAACCCTAACTTCGGAGGACGTTAAATCTGAGTTGCATGCAATACCTGGTCACTTGCATGTATTTGTTTGGCATATTGATTGACATGCATTAATTTGATTGAATTTAATTAATGTATAACTTAATTGTTGTATAGTTGAGGAGATTATCTCACTAAGCTAGTTAGCTTATACCCTTGTAGTTTACTTTCACAAGCCAAGTTGTCATGGAGTCGGGCCACCGCATGCCCAAGGTTAGTTGTACATCAAGGGGTTCATGTGAGAGTAAAATATGATCGGAGTGTACTTATGATAGTGTATTTAGATTATGAATCTTATTATGTAATGAAATGATATCTGTTTGAGTTAAGAAGTTAAGAAGTATTATAGACTTCTTATCTGTAAATTTCTATATAAATAGATTGTGTTTTATATTTCTTTAGCTTATTATTATTATCATAAAATGATATTGCTTATACTTACGCAATTCTTGGTTGTTAGGTATAGCTGTAGTCTTATGTATCGCATAAAGGGTTATCAATTATAAGGGAAATCAATCTACAATCTTTGTACTATATATGGTGACTGCCATGACTAACCCCCTCAGGTCATGACAGTCTTACTCCACATTGATCCATGCCTAACTGTAAGTAATGTCCAATAACTTCAACTTTGTATTATGGTCCATTATTTATAGTTTCGGTCCTCCTTTTGTTATCAATATTTATCGACACTTCTTACATCAATTTGTTTGCTTCGTCAAAAATTCATTTGATATTTTTGTATCTCTATAACTAAGTTATCACATTCACCTCTAATGACTAGAATTCATATCCTATTGGGCAACAGCTCATAAAATCTCCAAAGGTTGCAGTTTGCAAAATAAGATTTATGCAATAGATTCCACCAGAACAAATCCACTTAGCAAAACATGCATTAATCAACATCCTTCCTTAATAATTCTCCAAAATATCTAAGTAGTTTGCATTCTCATATACAACCTCATAATTCATACTTATCCATCTATTCAATCAATAAATCAAATTTGCAATCAACAGTTATACCACACTTGCAATTTCAACTAGATTATTAAATTTCCAGTTTGAACTATTGTTGGAATCATCAAAATCAACAATCCTTTAGTCAACATATTTCAATTCTTTAATCCAAAATTGCAATATACCTACACTCCCAATCTCAGACAATATATCTCTTCTTAATTCAACTCAATTTGGAAAATTTGCTTCTGCTCCATTCTAGCACTTGCTCCTTACATCCTTAGTTTGACAATTAAAACTCACATTTATGTACCTATTAGGGGTAATCTCATCAACGACATCTTAGCTAAGGGAAGGATTAATAATCAATGGGTATACATATATGTAAGTGTAGACATAATACATATAGGTGATACTGTACATATCACATATCATATATGATCTATGATCTAGAAGTCTAATCTTTTAATCATTACTCCTAATTCTACCCATGTTCTACCCTACCTCACCATTTGGTTGGTTATTCCTATCTCTAATAACCTAAAGCTCTTATACCACTTTTGTAACAATCCTAAAGAAGGCTTGGTAGGATTATCTAAAATCTTCATATCACATATGCATCCATGATACGAAAACCACTTTGCAGATCAAAGATTGTAAGACTCTAACTAATTAATTGCTATGACTATTAATGCATAATTTATTAATTTAACTTAAAATATAAATGAAAATGGATAGTTAATATTCCACAATCCATCAGAACCATAGAGAATCGATATCCCCTACCAAATAATAAGATAGGGTATATTAATTTTATAAATTAAAACAGTTACTAAATATTGCAGAACCTTAACAGGTAAATACTTTATGTTCTTACTCATCTATTATTCTACTGGTTAGATTGCTCTACACTCGAGTCCTAACCTAAATCCTAGCTCTTAGATAACCTGCAAACGAAACTATAAGGGGGTAAGCTACATCTAACTTAGTGAGATATTCCTCCTATTACACCTTTTAAACAAAAGGAAGCAAGTTAAATTAATAACCATAAAAATGTAGACAAATTGTATGTGATGCAACAACCATTTATATACAGCCATCCGAAAACTATATGTAACTCGAATTTCTGCCCTCCATAGCCAGGGTTAGAGATGATGGTCCAATAGACCTAGGCTCCAATCACTTCGACATCTAATCTACCAAATAACTTCACATGGCAATCAAAATTTTTCTTTCTCTTTTTTTTTTCTCTTTTGATTCAGCCTATGTCGTAAGTGTGGATGCGAGTAGCACACACAGTCTACTCACTCCTAACCAGTGGACTCTAGGACTCAGCCAATTGCTATGCAATTGGCGTCTCCAGGACCAAGTAAACCTATAGGTTAGGGTAGGTCCATGTTGCACATGTGTGCCATGCGAAAAACTCAAGTATAATAATCATGACCCTCATAAGATCCTACCATCCCACACGCGTAGTATGATGGCCAATAAGTCCCTACCGATGCATTGTATGCATGACCATTTAATTTATTGAGTCAAATATAGTTAGGTTCATTTTATTTAAGTGGCCAAACAATCATCATATCAAAAAGATACTATTAATTTATCACTCAATTCAATTCATATTTCTTATGATATTTTGGCAATCAAGGTAAGCAAATATCAATCAAGTGCATGATTCCCAATTCCCCATGCAACCAGTTAATGGTAGTTAGACAATAAAGCACAACTAATCAATATACATAATCAGATATAACAGTTATCGGAATACTCACCTAGTTAGGTCATCTTATAGTTATAATAATCCAAGAGCAAGTCCGTGTCAAGGTCAGTATCACCTAATATTAATAGAGGAGAATACCGATGAGTATTTGAATAACTACATATTAAGTTGCCTAAATTCGCTATAATTCTCGATTACTACTAACACTTGTTTATATTATAATTTTCTTATTTTAGCTCTGATTTCCACATTCTTATAATTGTTTTCCATTATTTTCAAATGTAGATTATTGTGGTGTAATCCTTTTTGGCATATTGCAATCGCAATTTCTAGTACTAGTCCAAAAAAGTTACGAACCTTTTAATTATTATGCTTATTGGTTCTATTTTGCATGATCTTGGTCTTTAGCTTCTATTTCTCCAACTCTTAAAGGGTTCTAAATTCTTATTTGGGCCTCAAGGTGTATTTAGGATTAATTCCTTATGGGTCCAAGTTCAATTATTGATCTAACTTTAGCTTTTATTATTGGTATCTCTTAGTTAGGTTTTTAGGCTTTATTACTAAGGTCTCTTAAGTTGTGCCTTCTATTTGTTCTTTTGAGCTTTTTAATTAGTTAAGTTAGGCCTTGAATCTTATTCATTAAATCTAGCAATGTTGGTTCTTTAGCTCTTTAAGTTCAAAGCTTTATCGGTTTGGCCCGTTTTGTAGTTTTTGGTTCGTTTTAGCCATTTAAGGCCTATGACTTAGGCTCGACATGCTTGTTCGAGTCTAAATATTATTTAACCATGTTTTTAAATAACTTTTCAAGTCAGATTCAATTCTGTCCAAGATATTTTTAGGTCTTGTTACGGTCGATTTTGGGCCTATAGCATGTTTTTGGTTCGGCTTCACCTTATACTGTCATTGTATGATGGTTACACTACTTGATTGAGTCTTCTATCGCTTTAATCATATCTAAAACATCATTATAAGTGAATTTTAATGTGTGGTCAGATTTTTAATGGTCCCATAGGCTTTCAAATGTTTATACCATACATGGAAGAATCTTTCAAAGCTCACTTCTACAAATTTTCTAGAATGGAAAACATAAATAATAAGCATATACATGGTTACATTTCTCATTTTAGTTCCTAGTACAACAAGACTTAAGGCTTTCCTAAGTATAACCTATCACATGAAGAAACAAGATTTTGTGTTACCAACCAAGGAACGAGGACTTGCTACAAGGTAGTGGTGAAGTCCCTTCAACTCCTACTTGCCCTCAGTTTTGGTCCTCACTTAGTACTTCTAGGATGTCCTTTAGCTTACTCCAAAGGCTCCTGTTGGTTACTCCTTGAAGTGGTCCGAATGGTGGTGTTGGAAGATTGTAAAGATAGGTTGTGTGGTCCTTTTATTAGGAAGGTATAGAAAGTTGGATGGGAGTATGGTTGGTGTTCCTTATGATTATAGTATGAAAATGGAAGTGAAATGGAGTGTGTATGTTAATGAAAGATGGATGGCTGATTGAGGAAGAAAGTGAACAAGTGTTGTGTGTTTTTCAATTGTGAAATGTGAGAATGAGGAAAGAAAAACAAAATGGGAGATTTGGAGAGAGACATGGCCTATTGGAATAAGAAGAAAGCAAGGGAGTTGAATCATCAACTTTTGTACTTTAATAGGATAGATTAGCATAGTGAAAAGACAAGTCAAATGGGGTATGGGCATGATGTTCTTAGGTTGACAAATGGGGAGGCTAAGATGTGATGGTCTTTGAAATGACAATTGAGTGAAGAGTTTCAAATTTAGAGGTGGAATTAGGGGAAAGGGATTGGAACGTGTTGCCTTCAACATGTAGCAGATTTTCCTTTTTTTTTTCATTGTTTACTCACTTATGTGGTTCATTTATTTTCTTTGTTTGTTATGTATAAAGGTTACTAAGTTAGGGGCTTATTTGGTTGAAATTTAAAGTTGAATTTAGGAGCTTATGGAAATGAAAAATTTTTTTACTTACATAGTTAGTATTTTATTTTAATCATCTCTAAATTTTTGAGTGCTAAAATATTAAGGGTTTGGAGTTTTATATTTGATAAGCTTTACGTACGCTTTAAGACTCCATTTGTTACTCTTTTTTGCGATTAAAAATTCAATTTTATCAAACCAAATTTTTATTATTTCACTTGTTGACTCTAGAGAATATTAGAACCATCCATGTTCGATTCTAAGCATTACTAAAAGTTTTACGGGGTTTATAGTATTTGTCTCTTAGAATTGCAAAATAAAAAGAAATAAAGAATGACTTGATGTTGGCATTGCAAGATGTGAATGGTAAGAAGAAATGATTATTTAAAAACTCTTATACTTGGTCAACTTTAATAAATGGTCATCTTTAATTTAGGGGATATTCCTTATGTGTGATGTGATTGGAAGAAGACAAAACAAATTGGTAGTAGATTTATTTGCTTCTTAGGTTTGCTAAAAGTTGGAAGATTTGAGGGATTTGAGTTGTCTTTTGTGTCATGTCAAGTAGGCCTTAGGTGTAGGAGATGATGGCTCCTCTTGTCTCATGATGTAGGGGTTAGGCTTAGACTTATGGTATAAGTAGGAAAGTGACATTTGGTTTGGAAAGGGTTTTAATTAAACAAAATCCAACTAGTTTATTTATTCTAGTCACTAATAAAATATAATATGCTAAGTAACCATTTGGAAGATAAGGTAACCTATAATAAAATATAATATAATATATTATATGATATATATTGGGAAAAGAAAGGGAAATGACTTAATATAAATGCACATATATATCAACACCTTGTATATGCACATGTATGATTAATTTTTTGTAATTTTATTAATTTATTATTTTAATTGACTTAGCTTGGTTAATTATTTCTATTATTTAAAATTATCTCTAATCATTTGTAGCAATTTAACGTGATTTTGCATACTTAGTAATAATTTCATTGATTTGGTGTTTTATTAGCATTAGGATAAATGATAGGATTTTACAATCTTAGATTTAGTGTTCAAGGTTTCTATTTAGTTCGAGTTCAAATTTTTATGAGTATGCATACGTAGGATTGAGGGTTATTCTTACGCGATTAAGATTTTTAAACCTTATATTAAGATTTTTCATATTCGTTTTAGGTTTTGAAATAAATTTTAAATCGATTTTAATTTTATACTATTTTAATGACTTGGGGAAATTATCTACGGCACTTAAATTTGACACTATATCTAGAAAGCTAAATTTGTAGGTTTTACACTCGAGGTCAGTTGTACCAGCTTTAGGTTATGGGATATGACAAATTCAAGAGCTCAAGCAAACCTTTTATTTATAATTGGACTCTCTTTATTCTCCATTACTAAATATCTTTAGCTTGTTGAGTAGCCTAGACTACTTATGATGATTTATCTCGATATTGTATAACTGATTCAGGGGAAACCCAAGATCCCCTCTTATCTATATTACGTTAGTATTAATTAGATAGTATGACTTTAATTTATATGCTCTGCTATTACTTAATGCTAGTTACTAGGAGAAGGTTTTAGTTGTGAAATGCCTCATGTAATGCATTAAAGGCCCTTGATCAAGGATAATACTTGATCTCAAATCTTCACATATTGCATGGTGGTATTACTACTACTCGACCCCCCTCCGAGTTGTGAAATGTTAAATCAGATGTTGTATGCAACACTTAGTCAACTACATATATTGATTAGCATACTACTTATTCGTACATACATATATCTGTTAATTAATTATTTGATAACCTACTTATCGGTATATAGTATGAGAGATATCTCATTAAGCTCATATAGCTTACTCCCCAGTAGTTTTCCCTTATAAGTTGATTAATAACTAGGTATAGGTTAAGAGTCGAGTGTTAAGCACAAGTATTGAGATGCCTTAGAAGATAGAATCTGAAGATTAATTGTATAACCAGTTTGGAATATTAAATGTAATTATTGTTTCTATACTTAGATTTTTTAACTTTAGTAAGTTTAAATTTTAAAACTTTACTACCTAATCTTATCATTTGGTAGAGGATACCGATTCTTTACAATTCTAAGGAACTGTAGAATATTGGATATCCATAGTCATTTATATATTACGATAAATTAATAAATTAAAAATCAAAAACCCTAGTGATTAATTAATTAGAGTCTTGTATTCTCTCACTTATAAGGTGGTTTTCGTATCATGGGTGAACATGTGATATGAAAATTTTAAGCAATCCTACCAGACTTCTCTTAGGGTCATGATAATGGGTCATTAGAACTCCCTCACCTAGGTCAATACTCATTCTCTAAGCCTTTGGGATTTCTAGAACTCAACAATTAAATACCTAAAGAACAATAAGACTTATAAGTATTTAAGAAAAGCTAGGCTTCTCGATTATCTAAATGTCTATTGTAGCTTACCTAATTTCCTACTATAACCTAAGCATGGCATGACCATAGTTTAACTTATTTAATGGGGTAAATAGGAAATATATTTGTAAATAATTGTATCTTATGTATTTATTTATTTATCCTCATCATTAGTTTATAAGCCCAATTAACTTAGTTATCCCACCTATTGTTCTTGGTTTACTTTAAATCTTTAGTTGTTTATAACTTTTTTCATTTTAATTCCGATTTTTATGATTTTATAGTTGATTTTTATCTTTTTCAGACGTTCTTTCATGTACCAAGGTCCGTTTTGAATGTTGAAACCTGCATTTTCCATTATAGGTCTAAAATATTACGAATTTTGTTATTTTGGCCCAAATGTTTTTATTTATCATTTTTAAGATTTTCTTTATGGTTTTATGACTTAATTAATTTCTAAATTTTATATTTTTAGAATGTTTTATTTTCAAGTACATTTTATAACAATTTCTTTATTTCTCTATTTTAAACTTAAATTACCAATTATGTTAATGTTTGTTATAATTGTAATTTCTAATTAATTAATTATTATTATTTTCTATTTATTTTTTTGACTTTGTGATTTCAACTTTAGAAATCAAGAATGCTAATGTGCAACTTCTCATTTGTCCATGTGGTAATTTCTTAATTCCGCAAATTTTTATGTTTTTTCTAATTTTCCAATATTATTATGTATACGTATATGTTATTATAATTGATTAAATATTATAATTAACTCCCAATTCCTTCTTTTAAAGCCACAGTCCACATATATATATATATATATATGTATATATATTAACTTATTTTAAGGAATTAATATATTAGAATCATGAACCGAGGTGCAAATTGCGAACCGAGCTTAATCGTATTGGGAAAAAGGTTTTTTTTTTTTTAAATTGGTTCGATTAGCAATTTGATTCAATACACTGCAACTGGTTTGTGGTTCGATTCGCAAGGTTGAACCGAATCAAACCGAACAAGTTATTATTAATTTAAAAAAATGCTAATAAGGCAATAACACAATACCTAAGCACAATGCATAAAGGCTAAAAGCTTAAAAGTAAAGGCTAAACTTAAATTAAAGCACTAACTCTAAGCCTTGCACTTGTAAAGCAAAGCCTTAAGCTAAAGAAAAACCAAACCCTACTCTCCTCCTCTTTTCCTCCGTCATGCCATGTGAATCCTGTCTTCCTCCATCATCCTCAGCAATTGGCATTGACTCATAACACATGCCTCACCATCAGATCTCACTGTTAGGTCTCCTCACAGTTCACACTTCACAATTCTTATTCTTAGTTATGGTCGGTTACTCCTCCGTTCCTTTTGCTATCTTGTTCCTTTTCTTCATTTTCTTCATATGGGTGTCTTGCTTTTTATATATCAATGGCAAATTATGATTTCTGATCGTACAATTTTTCTTTCAATTTTATGTAATTGTCCATTGTAAATGTCTAAAGAGTTTAGGTTTTTGTAGAAACACTACGGTTAGATCTATGTTGTGAACACATTACTTATATCTCTACATCTAGACTTTTGTTTGTTGGCTACTAATACAGAATTTTCTACAAATGTCATTACATGAGATAATTTAATTGCTTCGACTATGTCTTGTTAGTATCTACTTTGTTAGGTTTATTTGCTGTTAATACATGTGTACATATATTTGTACCATATGAGTATACTACGTATATGTTAGTACCATATGAATGTAACTTGCTTTTTATTACTTATCCTTATTATAATTATCAAAACATGATAATTATTCAAGATGGAATTACCATTTTAAAGCAATATCGACATTTGTTAGTACCATATTTGTTCATTTGTTATTTCAAGGTCAAGTTAGAAGTTGAGACTTGAAGAATTTCAATGACCGTACTTATATGTTTACTGGAGCGTTTGTTGTTAAAACCAATCTATTGTTATTAACTTGTTAGAGTCTCATTGGTGTGTTATTTTATTATACTATTGGAAACTTAGTTCTGAGTTGAGTATCCTAAGTGTTACTATTAGATGGTTTGATTGCTATTTTATTAGACAATCCATGTGATGTTTTATTAGTTTCAATGTCTTTATTTAAAAAGAGTTCAATCATTGGCACTATAAGGAAATAAGGATTACTCTACCTTTTGGCATCCACTTCTAGACACACATAGGTCTAAAATACATGTTGGTTCTATTTTAAAATTGGATATGAAACCAGACATGCTTTTTATGAGGAAAAAGTTGTCTAATATTACAGGTTTAAACCAGATTAGTACCTCATAAAAGCATTTCCAACCATACAAGTTCCATGTTTCTTGTGATTTAGTTGGAACTTGGTATAAAATTAAATACTAAATATTGAAACATTGTACAATGTTGCCAATATTAATTTTTAGTATTTTACACAAAAAATAAATTATTCTAATCGCAAACCAAACCATACCGAATCATTATTCTTAGGTTTGAAAAAAATTATGAACCAAACTGTACAATTAGGTTTGACTTAGAAAAAAAAAAAACAAACCGTTATTTTTAGGTTCTATTTGATTCATGGGGCGAACCACACCGAATCGTACCCCACCTACCCCTAGTATACATATACTTGTATCTTTTTAGATATGTACACATATTTGTACTTATACTATACTAATATTATATGTATATTTATACATGTATATATAGATACATATATACTTATGTTTTCTTAACCTATTTTAAAGAAAATTGCATATAATACTTATATATATACTTTTATAATTTTTCGATATACATATATATACATATAAATGCTTAAATTATTCTATGTATATATTTATTTAGATATTAAGGTATTTATATATTTAGGCACATATATATATATGTAATTCTATCCTATACTTTCTTACTTATTTACATATAGGTATTTATACTAGTTTAAAATATACTTCACATATGTATATGATAAAGTATATATATACCTAGTATTATACATGTATTATATATATATGTAAACCGTACAATATGTATGTATATAACTAAGTATATATGTAACTCATACATATGACTACATATATTTTAGTATTTACATATATAGACACATGAATATAAAGGATAAGGATCATACATACCATCAAATACATATACATGATATTTCTATTACAAGATATTAGATTACATGTAGTTCCTACTACCTATTTTCTAATACATACTATACTTAAATACATATGTACATAGAAAGGATAATACATAACTTAAATTACAAAGGAAATATTATTTACTTTGATCTTGAAATGTTAAAGTTGAAGTTTCCTATTTTCTTCATGAAATTGAGGGTATGATGAGGATGAATTATGGAGTTAGTTGTAGGAATTTGAGTGAAATGGTATGTAGACTCTGTAAATTCAACCTCCTAAACATAGTATCGGATTCGAGTGTCGTAGACATTTCTCTAAGTCAATAAAACTACATAAAATGAAAACTGACTAAAATTTTGAACCTGGAACTCAAAACGAACTTGAAAGACCCAATTATATAATTTGGAAACTCTTATCATGCAAGAAAACCACAATCCCTACATACGTGTACTAAAAAAAAAATAATAATAATAATTAAATTAAAACTCTATAAAATTATCTTAACGCTTGAAAAGCCATAAATCAATAAAATTATCATATGATATATATATGTTGCATAATAAAACGATGTTCCTAAATAACTAAGCCAATTGATCCTTAAGCTCATAAGTGTAAGTAAATTATTCCCAAGTTGGTGAAAAACCTTAAAACATACATAATCTCACTCGAACTCTAAAACCTAGGATGATCAAGGACTTACGATCCTAAATAAATAATTAAAAATATATTTTCAATAAATTTTATTTAACTTTAGAAAACTTGAAAATTTCTTAAGAGGCAAATCACAACTTACAAATTAATTCGAGACCAAACCCTAAAAGAATTTCATATAAGACAATTCCCTTATTTTCACTTATAAGCCATGTTACGCATGGATAAATTTTAAACCCTTTTTAGCAAACTTGTGATTCAACTAAGAACACTTCCCAAATATTCCCAAGGATAAACTAAGCTAAGAATCCAAGTTTACATTTAAAAACGAATTTAATTTTCCAATTCGAAACCCTATTATCGATAAAACTCGAATACGAGAACCATAGACTCTAAACGCAAAACCCTAAAACAATTAAGGACTTGTAACCCTAAGCGGCTAATTAAGAATTTAATTTGAATAATTTTATTCAATTCTAGAAACTTCCATAATTTTATAAATATTAAATCATAACTTACAAATCAATTTAAGAGACAAACTCCAAAAGAATTTCAAATGAAACAATCTCCTTATCTTTATACATAAGATTTGTACACATGAATAAGTAAACCAACCAATCAACCTAAACAACTTATCAATTGATAAATGTAAACCCTACTTTTAGTGGGCCCATGATTCAATCAAGAGTACTGTCCGAACGTTTCCAAGGATCAACTAAACTAAAAACTTAAGTTTACATTTAGAAACGAATTAAATTTTTACAATTCAAAAGCCAATTGTCGATAAAACCCGAGCTTGAAGAACTGCGAGCTCTAAAGCTACTTAAAACCCTAAACCTTAAAACCATTAAGGAATTTTAACCCTAAATAATTAATCGATAATTTAATTTGAATAATTCCATTCAACTTTAGAAAATTTCACAATTCTACAAAAATCAAATCATAAATCACAAAACAATGTAAGATAAAAATCCTAAAACAATTTTCTATAAGGCTATGCCCTTATCTTCATGCATAAGCCTTACACATAAATAAGTAGACCAACCAATCACCTTAGATAACTTATCAATTGAGAGTTGGAATTATTTATCAATTGATAACTTATCAAAATCTAGTGATAAGACAATTTCCTTATCACCTCTTCACTTATACTACATATGGACAAATTTTCACAAGAAATCATGAGTTTAACTTTAATAAAGGTGACAAGACCACTCCATGGCATAAAGAGACTTCCAATGGCAGATTTAAACAAGGAGGAATGGGGGGCCATACTCTTGTCTTTCAAGCATCAATCACTCCTCCTTACACATCACTATTCACCCCTTAATGCTTACATCATCAAGAGTTGCAATTGTTGACTTTTTGTAAGCTTTAAGACAATACTTTCAAGGCATTTAAACACTCCTTCTCTCTTCATTCCAACCGGCTGCACTCCTCTCCATTTCTCTCACTTTCAAATTCATTTTCACTTCATCTTTCTTTCTTTTAAAACAAACATAAAAAGGGGAAACAACTTTACCCCACAAAATCCATTTTCTTCCATTTTGAAGCTTCAACTCACGGCATTTTTTTTTCTTTGTTCATGTGCCATTTTCTTTCATCATTTAAGATCATCTAAGACCATTAGAATCTTCCATAAACCCCTTTCCAAAAGACCAAAGGATTCGGGTTTCAAAAGGTAAGCAAAAAGGAGGAAGCAAAGTTAAAGGCTTAAGAGGAACCTTAGTGCACAACCACCAAACTTTGCGTTAAGGACGAGTAAGTGTTTCTTGTGATGTGTGGATTAGTATTTATGTTAGGAGACTTGGATTTCTTGAAGATATGAGTAAGGTTTGAGTTGTTATAGCACCAAAAATCGTTTTAAGAAACAAACCCTAAAACCATTACATGAAATTGAAATATGAGCATGTAAAGTTGGTGTTTTGTATGGACATTTGTTTAATGCTTTGAATGGAAGATTTTAAGCTAAGGAAATCTTGAAATGAGAACTTTGATGAAGGGTAAGCATGCTGGACGTGAAGGTTCCATGATCATTTGAATGTTGATTTTGTTTCCATTAAGTTAAACATGCTCAAATCTAGACTTAAGTTAAGGAAAAATCCATCACATGAAGTTTTATGAAGAAATCAACTTTGTATGACATGAGCTATGATATGGAGGTTTTATGAAGTATAAGATCTTTTATTTCTTTATGTGGAGCATGAGTTAAAGGATCATTTGATGGAAGGAAACTTAAGTTAAGACTTATATACAAGTAGTTAAGTGCATAATCTACCACCTACACTTAAGAAAATGATGAAACAAGTTGAAAAACCAAGTAAGGACCCCTTAGGACCAACATGAACAGATCTGGAACGTGGGTAAATGAGGCCTAAAAATATGATAAAAGTGAAAGAACAAAGCGAAAAGATTAACTAAAGCAAGTATGATTAGCATACAAAGCCTAAAACTCAAAACCGGGCCTAAAACTCTCAAAACAAGCTTAGAACTCTAAGATGGGCCTTCAACAAAAATCTGACCAGCAACTTAAAGTACCAAGAGAAGTTGTTTTGAAGCCCATAAGAAATCCACCTAAGGCCCCATAAGCCAACCAAAGTCATTAACTTTAGTTTGAACCAAAAACAAGCCCATTTGACAACTTAAGCCCACTAAAAGGCCCAAGAAGTGGTTGTTAGCCTTAGGAATATAAATCAAAGTTGTAAATCTGATCTCAAGGAGTATTTTAAGCTTAGGATAAAATATAAAGACCAAGCCCAAAGAATTTCTTAAGTTATCAAAAAGGCCAATTACCAAACAAGGCCCAAAAACACTCCAACACATGAGGAACGCCACTGTTCTGACCTATGGACAGAATTGTATACCTCATTTCGAAAATCTAACCTTACCACGTTAAAGTACACTCGAAAATGATGAAGATTGACTATAAGATCATAAAAATCGGATTTAAAACGAAAAAGTTATACGCGATTGAACTTTTAAGTAAAACCGAGAAAAATTATAAAACCAAGTCCAAAGTATAACTTAAAGAGTTTTAGCTTAGTTTTCTAGGTTTTAATTCAAATCCTTATAGTATCGTATTTGCGATGTCCAAGGGACTCGGCTTTGGGGAGACGACCTATCCCAGATTATTTTGATTGATCCGCATAACTGAGTAAGTAAATTCCCGATGACTCTTTACTTAATTGTGCTTGTAGAAATAGATGCACCTAAACTTATATATATGAATTTGGATGCCTGTGGGATATGGGAGATGCATGTGTATGAATTTGTGGATGAATGTGATGACTTGTTAATTATATATAATAATGGGAATTGTTTGTATGAATATCTACATGTGAATTGTATGGAATGAAACTGGTTGATCACCCTAAAAATCAAGTTAATTGCTTATATGATTAAGAACTCAAAATGAATCATGCATTCCCCATATTGCATACGGATAACACCGACTGCCGCTTCACGCAGAAGATGGGAAGGGACTCACAGGAATACGAGTTTCCTGCAGGATTGGGCACTAGCTACGCCAACATATATATTGAGTCTCTGTCTTAAGCTGATGGGCTTACTAGGCGCCGGGAGACGCCAACCATCGGTGAGGGGCCGAGTCTTGTGGCTTCTGCTTAGGGCGTGTGTTTGTGGACTGCGGGGGCCACCACACCGCTAGACTTGGGATTTTAAAAGATACGATTTGATTTTGGTAAAGGAAGTATATATATATATATATATAAATACATGTATATATGTAGAGTCTTATTTTGGTATGAGCACGATGGTGTAAATGAAATAAAACCCAAGGTCTAGAACCCGGATTTTGGTTTGAGTCGGTTAATTATCTCCAAACCCCGACTTCAGGGGGCGTAATTCTGAGTCGTATGCAGTTCCTAGGTCACTGCATGCGTTTTTGGCATACTGATTGTTCATGCATTCATATGATTGTGCATATAATAAATTTCTGTTATGTGGTATTGAGGAGGGTAATTATCTCACTAAGCGTAAGCTTACACCCCAACAGTTCTTTTCCTTGCAGGTTGATCGATAGTTGGGAAAGGGGATAGGAATCGAGTGCAGAGTGCTACCATTGAATCAATATGATGAAAAGCTTGTGTAGTTAATTCGGAATGCTCCGAAAAATGACTAATGTCTCATTTAAGTTTACTGTCTTTAGTAAGTTTAGAATTTAAAAAATTGTCTAACTTATTTCATTATTTTGGTAGGGGATACCGATTCTCTGCGGTTCTGAGGAATTGTGGAAAAATTGGATATCCATAATTATATATATTATATAATGAGTCAATGAATTAAAATTGAAGACTCTAGTAAACAACTATTTAGAGTCTTGAAATCTCTGACTTGCAAGGCGATTTTCTTATCATGGGTGCACACGTGATATGGAAATTTTAGGCAATACTACTAGGCCCCTATTAGGGTCGCCACATGGTAGTTGAGATTAAATGAAGAAAACAAAAGGAAGAAGATGGAAGAGAGAGAGAACGTATGACGGCCCTAAATGGAAGAGAATGAATGAATTTATTTTTGAATTTTGAATGAAAAAGGATGGAAACTTGTCAAATTCTCTAGATGCACATGTGACCTACAATAGAAAGGGAAAAAGAAAAGAAAAAGAAAAGGGTAAAAGATTGAAAATGACATTTTGACTTTAGTCAAAATTTTCATATGTAATATCACATGTACATGTGGCATCCATAAATTGGAAATGGAAAAAGAAAATAAAAAGGAAAAGATAAGGAGATCAGTAGATAAATAAATTAAATTAATTTTTGAATTTTCTTTAAATATTTATAACCTTATAAATAATATTTAGGATAATATATGATATAATTACGAAAAGAATTGTAAGATGTAAAATTATTATTTACTATATAATACATAATCATATATTATGTAGTAAAATTAAATTCAACTAATTAAATTGATATAATATTAATATACATATATATATAATCACAAACAATTGTAAAATAATATTCCTAATCTTATTAATTTTGTAAATTAATTTGTTAATCTTTACGTTTATTAGTATTTAGGAATTATCTTTATTTGTTCATTAGCAATTTTACATAATTACGCATATTAGTTGACAATTATACCCAATTAGGGCTTTATCATCGTTAAAGTAAATTTGTGTATTTATAAGCTTAAAATTTTAGGTTTTAGAGTTTTTATCAAGTTCAAATTCAATCACTTATATTAACACATATATAAGGTTTAGAATTTTATATGCTATTAGGGTTTCAATTAATATATTAGGTTTTTTCTCATTCATTTTAGGTTTTAAAATTAAAATTTTAATCAGTTTTAAATTTATTGTTTCTATTAACTTAGGAAAATTATCTATATTACTCGAGTTCGAATCTATATTCAAAGGTTAAATTTATAAGATTTACACGTATTCATTTAATTTTATCACATATTTTATGTTTATATATTATATAATATACATTAGTTTTATACCCTATGTTTTTTTTTTTCATAATAACATCATATGTCACTACAAACATTATCTAAAAGTTGGAAAATACTTAAAGAAAAGTGAAACAGCAAAGTTATAGTTTTTCTTTCTTCTTTTTCTTTTCTTTCTTTCTTCTTTCCTCTTTCCTTTTTTTCTTTTCTTCTTTTTTTCTCCCATTTTTAGCGAAACAAATGTCTTATAAGGTTTATCTCATGTGAGAAAATTGGACAAAGTCGACAAGTGTCATTTTCAAACTTATCCTTATCTTCTTTTCTTTTTCCTTTTCTCTTTCCCTCACCATTAGCCACATACACCTCTATAGAAACCACTTCCACTTTCACTTTCTTTTACAAATTCTAAACCTAAAATCAAGTCATTCCTTTCCTCATTTGGACTGACATTGTCCCTCTCTCTTTCTCACTACTATTCTTTTCTTTTTCTTCATCTTTCCTTCAACCATTACTAAATTTCCAACTCTTACAATTTCCTTCACTTCCGTCATCATCTTTCCATCAACTTTAAGAAGAAGGAAGAGGGCATTTTACTAACAATTTTCAAGATAACAAAGTAATTAAACTAATACTATATGTTGTAATTGATTTCTCTTTGTAATATAAATTTACATGTATTATTTAGTTTGCATATATATTTTGCAATACTTTATGTATTAGAAATATGTAGTAGGACATTATATGTATTTTTAACATCTTTTGTAATAGAAATTACATGTACATGTATTTGATTATTTGTATAACTCTTATTCTTCATATTCATGTATTTACATATGAATACATAAATAAGCAATATGCCAAACAATATATGCGGTTGACCAAGTGTTGCATACAAATCGGATTTAACGCCCTCCAAAGTCAAGGTTAGAGATTCATTTAACCGTCAAACCTAGGTACTATACTTGAACTCATTCATCATGAATGAGATTCCATACCTCATAAGAAGATACCAACAAGGTATAATATAAAAAAATAAAAAAAAAAGTTCCAAGTATAGTTGTGAGGGGCATACACAATCCACACTCACCTTAAACAGAGATCCCAAGACTAAACCCTTAGCCATGCAATTGGCGTATCTGGCGCCTAGTAAGTCCATTAGTGCACCATACTATAAAACACATTTAGTCCCAATGACATATATATAAATAAAGCAACCCCTACAAGGCCTCTCGTATCCCCATATAGCGTAACAATCGGAATAAATAATGCAACACATAGTTGATGAATGATCCATTTAAATTAAGATACATCGAATATAATTAAGTCAAATTATTGGGTGATCAACCAATATCAACAAGCCATCCAATCATATGATAGTCAATCATACAACCGATTCTTCAATTAACATTTTCAACAACATTTGCCACAACAAACAAGCAATACTCAACTACATGCACATCCTAAACCTTAAGCATCAATTTAATAATATACATATAATTTAGGTATACTAACTATAAGTACAAAACAAGTATAAAGTTATCGGGAGTATTCACCCTAGCACCTCTAGATTAAGGGTTGTAGTAATCTACTAGTAAATCAATATCCTAATCCGAATTACCTATAAATAGAATACTATTATTGCTAAAGTGGTGTTTTGGAAACAATTCCTTAGTATTTAGATCTATTGTTCATTACGTCATTTTAAGTTATCGGTTTTTAGCTAAAACTTCAATCGAGTATAACCTTTTCATTTTAGCCCCGATTTTTATAATCTTATAGTCGATTTCTATATTTTTAAAGTGTACTTTCACATGGTAGTGTCCATTTTTGGAGATGAAACCTACAATTTATCCTACTGGTCAAGTTAGAAACATGGGCTTTTTGAGGAAAATGGCTTGATCACTTATTGGGCTAAACATGGAACAATTGATGGGCTTGTTAGCTGGGCTTTCCATGTTCATCCCTTAAGTTGAAAGTTGAATTTGAGCCTATTGGATCCTATTCTTTGTTTGGTTTAGTCTGATATTCTTGAGGCTACATACTAAGGTCACCTTTTAGGTCCTTCTTTAAGGGCGATAAGTTTATTCTTGTGATTTACTCTCATGAGTTAACATCCTATGATCAAATAGCTTATGGTCTAGCGAGTGAGAGGGTTGGCCAAAGCTTTATTAGGTTGGTTAGGGTTTTATTTAGTTGTTCTTCCACTCATTTATTTAGACAATCTGATCCTAGTTAAGTTGTTTCCTTAAATCAGCCTTAGTTAAGCTTTTAGTGCAAGTTTTCTTTTGTTCCATGTCCTTACCACAACCTTAGTGGTGAGTTTTAGGTTATTCCAAATATTTCATTTAGTGTTTTAGAAGAGTCTTCACTTACTACTAACTTAGATCAATAGCTCTTTCTAAGCTTTGCATGATATAAGGAAAACAAGCTAACTTAAGTGTTTGCTACAATGAAGTGGGAGTGCTATACTTCCAAAGTTAAATATATAAATCATTCATCATATTATGAGAAGGAAATGAAAGTTGAGAAAGACTTAGTGACTTGTTGAAGAAAAACATGGATATGGTTTTCATTGGCATAATGGCAGTTAGATTTGGAAACGAAAGTAAACATGCTTTATGTGTAGGCTACTTAATAACATGTGGCAAGAATATCTAAAATTAACTCATTGTGTTATTCCATGTCGAAACATTGACAAGAAAAATGGGGTTCACATCTAGATTCTTAGGATCAAATTTCATGTGCTCAACTTACGAGTCTTCTATGAGAGGATCACTTACTCGATGTGCAAGAGCTTAAGGAAATGTGTGGGTGGAATAATGATGCCACTACCTTCCCCTTGTCTCATTGATGTGAGTTGATTTTGGATGTGCTTTGCAACTTGATGGAACGTTAGAAAGTGAGAGGAAAAATATATTTAGAAGTGCTTATGGATGTGTTGTATGTTCCTTCTCTTTCTTGGCTTTCCTTCTTAAGTATTAGAAGGGACAAATGAGGAAACTTTTAGGTGGTCAATTGGTCTTCTTATGATAGATTTTGTGCATGCAATGTAAGGATGTGAAGGCTTGATTTGAGGATTGAAAAGTTGAATTCAAAAGGGAAATGATCGGGGGTGGTTTGTCCTTCCAATATGACAACTCTTTCATGATACAAGCATGTAGTATATGGTGCATGTCTTGTGATTTCTTTGTGGTAGCCAAAACATTATGGAATGGCATGTGTTTGGTCCTTTGTTTGTGTTTGGTAATTTAGGAAATGATGGGTTAGGATATAGCTTAGGTTTCATAGGTACTTGGTGTCCTTTTTGAATAGGAAATGTAGCTAGTCATGAGTACAAGTTTGGACAAAATTTGAAGCTACTTTCCTATGTGAAATGGAGTGTGGTGTATGGAATTGTAGTGCTACACTTGAAGCCAAAAAATCTGAAAATGGAAGAGTCAAAAAGCATGATAAGATGGTTCTATGCCATATTTTTCTACGAGGTTATGATGAGTTAGCTAAAGGACAAAAAGGAGTTGGTATTGCCTTATTGTGATTAGATTTTTGGAGCCTTTATGTCTTAGAATTGTGTAGAAATTTGAAGAGAAAAAGTGTGTTTATTTGTCCTTATCACTATTCTTGACAAGGCAAATGATGACAAGAAGTAATGGTCTCTGTCCTTTGCTCATGATAACTCATTATATTAGAAAATGAGACTAGTTTATATGACTAAATTAGGGTGTTGGATAGTTATGTACAAAAGTAATAGTTGGCCTTTTTAATAAATTAATATAGAGTCATGTATGCTACGGTGACAAGAAAATATTGGTTCTATATGCATAGAGATTGCATGCTTCATGTAAACTAGTAGCTTAGTATTGTGCAAAATTTTTGTTGGTCAACTTCCTAGAAATTTTTTAAGCACTTGGTTGTATATATATAAAAAAAAAAAAAAAAAAATAGGCACTCTTGGGTGGAATTATATAAATTAACCCTTTAGTTAAGAAAATCATCTTTACGTAAGCTTGTTATAGTTTGAAGTTAAATTGGATATTATCAGATTTTTCGTTAGGATGGTCACTACTATTATTACTCCATATGCTTAGTTGGATTGTTATTATTAGGAATGTGTAATAATAATTTATTCATGACACCCAAGTTCATAGCATGAACCAAGTAGGAAAACTGTTAGGGTTTACAAAGGACATGGAAGAGTGTTGTAATGCATTTGGTTTATACAAAGTGAAATAAAAAAAAAAAAGAAAAAGAAAGAAAGGAGAGGAAAGAGCAACAAAATGAGCCAATGGTGTAGTGTAAAAAAGAATAATGTTGATTTGACTTGTCTTTTGTCCTGGATAAAAAGATGGGATATGGCCTTATAAGAAAAGAACAGTTTAGTCATCTCAAATAGGACATCATAGGGAGGTTAGGGTTATGATGGAGTATACTTAGAATAGTGCGAAAATATCTAATATAACATATGTATAATACTTAATATAAATATAGTATAATATACGCTCTATGTTATGTATAGTTAATGATAAGAGAATAATAATAATAATAACAATAATAATAACATGTTATGCTTGGTTAATATATTAGCAAGAAAAAGGTACATATACATAATATTCTACAATATATATCATATAATATATTAAGAAAAGAGAAGAAATTACTTAGTAATATATACATGCATATTATAGTACCACTTATGTACACATGTAAGATTAATTTTATAAATTTATTAATTTATTCTTTTAACTAGCTTATTTTTGTTATTTATTATTATTTAAAATTATCTTCAATCGTTCGTTATCAATTTTATGTGATTTCACGAATTTAACAATAATTTTTTTCATTTATGGTTTTTCAAGCGTTAAGGTAATTTATAAAGTTTTATAATTTTACACTTTAATATTTATGGTTTTTATTAAGTTTAGGTTCACATTTTATAAGTACACATACGTAGGGTTTAAGGTTTTCGTATGCGATTAGGGTATTCAAATCATATATTAGTGTTTTTCATAATTGTTTTAGGTTTTGAAAAAAAATTTAAATCAGTTTTAATTTTATGTGGTTTTATTAACTCAAGAAAATATCTAAGCACTTGAGTTGGACACTAACTCCAAGACACTAAATTTATGAGGTTTACATATAGTAAAGTATAATTATTTACATATGTACATATATGGAAAATACATGTATATGTATATTAGTACTTAATTTTCTTAAAATAGATTAATAAGTATAAATATATACATATATGTACATATAATGAATGTGACCTTTAAATGAAGAATAGAAGTTATTTTTCTGCATGTAATTATTTGAAGTATCATATATATATGTATATATTAATATTACAAATTAAAAAAATTAGCAAAATTGCAACATAAACTAGTAAAAAGCTGCTACGTTAACTTTCCTAATTTTCTTATTAAAACCGCAAATTTAAAAAATAATAAGATAATAATAATAATAAATTCATTAGAAAATTACAAATATAACGAATATGAAGATAATTAATAATTTAAGCTTAAAATAGTGAAATAAAGAAACTATTACAAAAGGGAACCAAAAATAAAAATATTTAGAAAATATAAAAATATAAAATTTAATTAATTCTATTACAAAATTTAAAATATAAACAATAAATAAAGTCATTAAGAAAAGTCAAAAATAATAATTAAAAACAATTGTGCCAAAAATAAATAAATTCGTAACATTTTCAACCCATAATAAAAATTGCAAGTTTCAATGTCTAAAACGAATCTCGCTACATGAAAGTACATCTGAAAACAATAAAAATTGACTATAAGATCATAAAAATCAAACTTAAAATGAAAAAGTTATATACGACTAAAGAATTAAGATAAATCAAGAAAAATAGGTAAGATAACTAAATCAACTGGCCTTATGAATTAATAATTAGGATAAACCCTTAAAGTGAATAAATAAATATATAAGATATAATTATTTACAAATATATCCATATATTCCCATTTACCCCAATAAATAAGTTAAACCATGTTCAAACCATGCTTGGGTTATAGTTAAAAATTAAGCAAATTACAATAGACATTTAGTTAATTAATAAGCCTAGCTTTTTCACATACTTATAAGTCTTATTATCTTTTAGGTACTTAATTGTTAAGTTCTGGAAATTTCAAAGGCTTAGAGAATGAGCATTAATCCAAGTGAGGAAGTTTTAATGACTTGCTATTTGCTTGTACATAGTACTTGCTTAATGTTTTGTTGGTTATTATTACTTGTGTATTTGAATGACTATTTTGCCTACCTACTATCATCCATGTGATCACCTCCTTAAACTGGTAAATATAAATATCTGACCAAAATAACTGGTTATATTTGTCACATGTCTATAACTCAACTAGTATACTTATGGAGTATGATAGCTTTGCAAGTTTTTGAGAAAAGTACTTTTGGAAACATCTTCCCAATCTTAAACAAATTCTTGTATAATTTCTGTAAAGGCTTATAATGCCAGTTGATGATATTTTTATTGTTGAGGTAAAGCTAACATGGGATCTCCAATTGATTGATAAAGATAAGACTCACATAGTTATGCCTGGAGGGCCTTAAATATGATTTGTTGACGGTGGATGGCCTTAATTAGGGTCCACCTATTTAGATTAATACTTCTTTCTCGACTAGGGTAATAGTCAAGTGTCATTTGGAGTGACCATGCCCCCAGGAAGTCTCATATGGTTAAGGTGAGGTGGCTCTATAGGTAAGTACAGGAGATAATCAACTAGATAATGTAAATCTACACCTTCCATAATTTTGGACTCCTATAGATGTGTTGCTTACATTCATCACACATGCATTCATTTCGAGTGTAGATAAACTTATATGTATGCTAATAATGTTTGATAACTTACTTAAACGGTAGTGGTAATGAATGAACTTACTGAGCTGTGGTTTGCTTATTCCCTTATAGCTTTTTTGCAGGTTCATTTAAGCTAAGACTGGGATAAATCTTGAGTGTAAAATGCAAATCAAGGATATGTATGAAAATGTTAGAGTTAATGGAGAAGTATATAGCTAGTACAAAAACATCCTATGTAGAAAATATTTGTATAGTAGGTGATATGGACTCATGGATGAACACACAAGCCCAATATCACGCTTAACCAAAGGGGGGTGAGTCAGGATCGCAAGATGGTCTGAAAGATGAATGGCAATCAAAGGGTAAGCAGGGTTTCCTATACACCAACAATGAATATGCCACACTAACACCTCACACGAGCTCGAGTCACACTTGATATGATGCACAAGTATAGTCGGAGGGCACTCACCACTAGTCCATGCTTAATGAGTTAAATAAGAGTAGCTTAAGAGCAAGCAAAAAGGACACTTAGCTCAAGAGAGTGAGAAAGTTCAGTGTATTCTCTGTATATTGATCATTGTAGCTATTATAATTTGCATGTATTTATAATACCTAATTAAGATAAGTCTTAAGTTATAGGAAATTACAAAAAAAAAAGATTTCTACTAGCTAAGAAAAAGGGAATAATTTACAAGGGTAGCATTGAAATCATGCCAAAAGAATATCCTTTGTCCAAAAGGACAGTACGAATGTCAAAAAGGATAGTACGTACATAATTTTGCTCATTCTGCAGTCCTAATAACACTGCAAACCGAGCAAGGGTAGGCCTTGATTAGGTTTGGTTGGCATCGACAATTCAGTAACTCTGATTGTTAGGACTAAACAAGGGTTAGCTTAGGGACAACTCACATTCAGGTCAGTCTCGAATGGTCGGCTCCTAACAATTGTTAGTTTGGCCTTAGCACTATAGGGTTAGTTATATCATGATTTGGTGCTTGGACTAATGTGTTACGGAGGGCTTAGCTAAGCATGTCAATTGATCTCCCTAGTAGTTCCCTAGATGATATGGAGAGTGAAATAGCTTGGCAGATTAAACTGAGGTAAGCACTACTCCTTAGCACTTAACTTACCTCAGATAGCTCAACGAACCATCTGAGCTAGCCTTCCGGTTCGGGAACATGTAATCTATCATTGATCCCTATCATCCCTTTCAAGTTGTTTGAGATTTGGGATCAAATCTGGTTTAGCTCCAGGTTGCTCATCCTCAAGAGTGTAAGGTTGGAGATCGGTAATGTTGAAGGAGTTTAAGACTCTATATCCTTCAGGTAGTTCAATCCTATAAGCATTAGGATTATTCTTTTCAAGCACTTTAAAAGGTCTATCGACTTTGGGAGATAACTTTCTCTTCCTCAAGTTTAAGAATCATTCCTTGTCGAGATGTATGCAGACTAGATCACCTAGTTGAAATTCTCTCTTCTTTCATCCTCTACTATGCTTCTCAAGCTTAATAGTAGCTCAGCTCAATTGCTCTATAACCTCCTAGTGCATGGCTCTGATGGCCTCAACTCTTTCTTTAGCAAGCTAGTCATCATTAGGTCTCGATTAAGGTGCTTAGTCCATTGTGAGCTTGGGGTTATACCCATAGGAGACCTTGAATGGAGACATGTTTGTTACACTATAGGCAGTCCTATTGTATGCGAACTCAATGATTAGTAGACACAAATCCCAATTGACCATGTTTCGTCTGACAGGAACCCACAGTAAAGTTCCTATGGTTCTATTGACAACCTCAATCTATCCATCAATCTATGGATGGTAAGACATACCATATAATAGCTTAGTTCCCATTCGCCACCATAGCATCCTCCAAAAGTGGGTCATGAACTTTATGTATCAATCCGAAACAATGGTTTTAAGTATTCCATAAAGCTTGATAATTTCCTACAACAAAAGAAAAGAGATAGCTGAAGCATCGTTAGTTTTGGAACATGGCATGAAATGTGCCATCTTGCTAAATCGATCCATGACCACTATGATGGAGTCCTTCCCTTAGGACATCCTCGACAATCTTAACATGAAATCTATACTTAGCTTAGACCATGGTTTGGTTGGGATAGGCAAGGGTAGATAGTGCCCTTCCTTGGCTCAGTTCTTTACTTTTCAGCAAGTCGCCCACCTTTCCAATATAGATTGGACATCTCTCTTCATCCTTGGCCAAAAGAATCCGGAAGATAGTACCTCATGGGTCCAACGCTGGCCAAAGTGTCCCATCGATCCTCCTCTATGCACCTCGTGCACTAGTAATTCTCTTATGGAATAGGTCGGGATACAAAGCCTCCTCTTCCTAATTATTCGTCTTCCCTATGATGGTCGTCCAGTATCCATCCTTCCTCACATCAAGCATAAATAAGACCAAAGTATAGATCTTCAGCATACAAATTCTTTACAGTTGAAAAACCAAGTAGCCTTGTTTGCAGTTCAATCGAGAGGGCATGTCATCTCGATAGAGCGTCAACCACTACATTGTTATTCCCATTCTTATATTTCATGACATAGGAAAATCCCTCCATAAACTCGATCCATTTGGCTTATCTCCAAGATAACTTGGGTTGGCTCTTTAAATATCTCAAGATTTCATGATCGGTGTAAACCACAAATTCCTTAAGTAGTAGATAGTGTTGTCATACCGTTAAAGCTCAAATTAAGGAGTAGAACTCCTTATCATAGATAGATAGGTCAACCCTCTTACATCAACACAACACCTATGCCTAGTCCGGATGCATTATACTCTACTTCAAACACTTTGTCAAAGCTCGACAAAGCTAAGATAGGGGTTGTAGTTAGCCTATCCTTTACTTCCTCAAAACTCCCCGGCTCCTTCTCTTTCCATCTGAATTTAACATTCTTCTTTAAGAGTTCGGTAAGTGGGGCCACAATTGTATTGAAATTCTTTACAAATTTACAATAGAATGATGTCGGGCCATGGAAACTTCTCACGTCAACTGAAGTGGTTGGCACTAACCATTTAATGATTGCTCTGATCTTCTCTTTGTCGACTCGTATGCTACCACTACTTACAATGAATCCTAAGAATATCACCTCAAATTGGCAAAAGTCGCACTTCTTCAAATTGACATAAATCTATTCAACTTAGAGTTTCGTAAACACTTCGAAGATGTTGCTGGTGAGTCTTTAGTTGAGGACTGTACATTAAGATGTCATCAAAATAAACTACAACAAACTTCCTTAATAAGTCTCGAAACACATGATTCATTAGGTGCATAAATGTGCTCGACACGTTGGACAGTCCAAATGACATTACAGGCTATTCATATAATCCATGGCGTACTTTAAATGCGATATTCCACTCGTTACCTTTGTGCATGCGGATCTAATGGTATCCATATTTAAGGTAAATCTTGGAGAACACTCTTACTCCGCTTAATTGGTTCGGCATGTTATCTTGCTCCACTTAATTCGTTTAACATGTCATCAAGCTCAAGTATAGGATACCTATACTTGATGGTGATTCGATTGATCGCTCGGCTATCTAGATACGTCCTCGAAGAACCATCTTTCTTCGGTACTAACAAGGTCGGCATTGCACAAGGACTAAGGGACTCATGCACAAACCCCTTTGTCATCAACTCATCTATTAGCTTCTACAACTCAATGGCCTAATCAAGATTCAACCTATAGGTAGGCTTGTTTGGTAGTACGGCTCCTAGCTACAAGTCGATTACATGCTCGACACTTCAGATTAGGGGTAGACCTTTCGATAGCTCCTCTAGAAACAAGTCAGTAAATTCTTCTAGTAAAGTTTTTATCTCAACAGGCAGCTCCTCCTCCTCAAGTCTCAACTCCAAAATTCTTTAAACCATCAGATAGGCTGGTCCTTCGAGCTCCATCTCTCTTTTCAAATCAACTCTGGTCAATACCAAAGCCTCTTTCTTCAAGGTTTGGCTCAATTGGGACTACATGGCCTTTACTTGCTCAACATTCATAGGACTCAATTTCACCCTCATACCTTTATACTCTAGGAAATAAGTATTCTTCCTTCCATCATATATCACTACTCGATCGAACATCTACAATCGTCTAAGTAAAATCTAGGACGCACTCATGGGCATCACATTACATCACAAAGTACTTCATCTCGATATTTGCTAATGCAAATTGACATAGACACTTGTTTGTTCACCTGTAAGGCTCCCTTATCATTAAGCCAATGAAGCTTATAAGGTTTTGGATAGGGCTTGGTTGGCAATTTCAAATGCTGGACCATAAATACAAAGGCTACATTGGTGCAACTCCTACAATCGACTATCAAGGGGCATAATGACTCATTTACCTTACATCTGATGTAGAAAAGATTTTCTCTCTATTCATCTTCAGGCACAGGATTGACACTCATTGTCCTCCTCAACAATAGAGTGGCTAGCGTAAAGTTGCCTTATTCACTATAGATAACTTCCTCCTCGGATAACTCAATTTGTCTATCCTCCTTCAGCTCCTCTACTTCCTCATCAATGCTATCCACTTCAAAAGTCGGCATCTCGCCTCAAATCACCATAGTCCTTCTATTGGGACACTATATGGCCATATGTCCAAATCCTTGGCATTTGAAACACTTGATCTCACTCATCTTCTAGCCTAAACTATGGCATTTCTCAAACTTCCTTGGGACTTCCTTCTGTTCTGCTTGGGTAGTATAAGCGGGTCAGGTCTCAATAACCTTACTTAGTTCCATTTACACAGGTCTGCTCAAAATAGTTTGGCTACTACCTAGTCTTCCAATTGGTGGTTAGAAGCTTCCTATTCGGTGCCTTTCTAACCTTAGGTAGCTCGAATCACGTCTTCAATTGACCTAATTTCCATGGTTTCCAAGACATCTCCAATCTCATATTTTAGTTCACTGATAAATTAAGATATCATTTAGTTTTTAGGCTAGTTGACTTTACATCGGATCATCAACATTTGGAATTTCTTGACATAAGCTTCAATAGTCGATCTTCTTTACCTCAGCTCCTATAACCTTTTGAAGGCATCCTAAAGGCAGTAGCTTAGTACAAACCTTCTCCTCATAACTCTCTTTATTTCATCCTATCTCCTGATTTCTCATTCTCCTTCTCTTCGTTGGGTAGCTTACAAGTTTTTCCACCACAAGGTAGCATAACTAGTAAACTCTAACACAGCAAGTCTAACCTTTGCATTTTCGGGTACTTTGTGGCATTCAAACTACTTTTCAATCATATCTACCTAATCCAGGTAATCTTCGGCATCACCACTTCTAGAAAAGCTTAGAATACACATCTTCAATCCTTTAACTCTATGGGCTCATACATTTCTTTCTTTAACTTCGTAGTACTCCTCTACATTGTCATCCCCTTTTGCTTTTGCCTCAATCTCTTTAAGCACTAGCCTTCATCTAACATCCCTACCAACTCCTTCAACTCAAGGTGGTCGAGCTAGGGCATTAACTCGACTAAACTGACCACTACCTCACTCTTACTGCTCACGTTTTGTAATAGGGCTATTTCTAGCTCGTTGCCTATCTTCTTAGATAACAGTCACTAAACTAGCTACCAAGTTAGTAAGCCTATCCAAGCGGTCATCTATTGACTAAGGTATGAAGCTTCCTTCTTGCCATTGGCCATGTCAAGTACCACTTTCTTGGTTTCCTAACGTTCCTTGAACACTTGAATTTGACATTGATGGTTACTCCACAAAATTGACATCTAATAATACCACTTGAAGCTCTTTTCGCAAATAACAACAACAAATCAATAATCAATACTTCCAACACCACGACAATTACACAATAAACAAGCATTCAACCACACTCTGTTTTGCGTATCGAAAACAGGGGAAAACAGAGTATAAAACACTTCTCAACTACCAAACTCTAATGTTAACAATAGAACCTCTATTACACGAGAGTAGTAATAAACCACTCAAAGACCATAATAGCAAAATCCAGCTTTGAACGTAGCCAAGCTCTCATACCAGGATGATATGGACCCGTAAATGAACATACAAGCCCAATAATGTGCGTAACCAAAAGGGGGTAAGTCTAGACTACAAGATGGTCCAAAAGATAAATAGCAGTCGAAGGGTAAGCAAGGGTTCCCGTACACCGACAATGGATATGATGCACCAACGCCTTATATGAGCTCGAATCACACTTGATATGATGCATAAGTATGGCCAGAGAGTACTTACCACTAGTCTACACTCAATAGGCTAAATAAGAGTAGCTTAAGAGCAAGCAAAAAGGACACTTAACTCGGGAGAGTAAGAGTGTTTGGTGTATTCTTCGTATATTGATCATTGTAGCTATTACAATTTGCAAGTATTTATAATACCTAATTTGGGTAAGTCCTAAGTTATAGGAAATTACATAAAAGGATTTCTACTAGCTAAGAAAAGGGGAATAATTTATAGGGGTAACATTGTAATCATGCTAAAAGAATATCCTTTGTCAGAAAGGACAGTACAGATGTTAGAAAGAATAGCACGTACATAATTTTGCTCATTTTGTGGTCACAATAACACTACGAGCCGAGCAAAGGTGGGCCTTAACTAAGTACGGTTGGTGTTGGCAATTCGATAGCTCTAATTGCTAAGACTAGACAAGGGTTAGTTCAGGGACAACTCACATTTGGGTTAGTCTCAAATGCTCAGCTCCTGAAAATTGTTAGTTCGACTTCAGCACTATAGGGTTAGCTGTATCCTGATTTGGTGCTTGGACTAGTATGTTACAGATAGGTCAACTTGGCATGTCGACTAATCTCTTCGGTAGTTCCCTAAATGGTGTGAAGAGCAAAATAGCTCAACAGGTTAGATTAGGGTAAGTATTACTCCTTGGCGCTTAACTCAACTCGAATAACTTCAGGAGTGCATGATCGATCCTTGATCCCTATCATTAGGGTTCTATATAATTTAGTATTTCTTGTAATTTATAAAGTTAACTTACCATATCTTATTATTTGGTAGGGGATACCAATTCCCTGCAATTCTAATAGACTATGGAGTATTGAATATCCATAGTCATTTATATTTTACATTAAGTTAATAAATTAAAAAAAAAATCGAAAACTCTAATGATTAATTAATTAGAGCCTTGCAATTTTTAACTTATAAGACGGTTTTCGTATCATAGGTATACACATGATATAAAAATTTTAAGTAATCCCACTAGGGCCCCATTAGGGTCACGACAATAGGAGGAGATGGATGAAGTTATAGAAGCCTCTAAACCACCTAAAGAAGAATCAGAACCCTTAAGGTCAAGGAATATAAACTACCCATTCCATAGCCTCAAAGGTTAAGGAAGGAACACACCCATGAATAGTATAGAAAGTTTATAGACTTATTTATTAAATTGCACATTAATTTACCTTTTGTGGAAGTGTTACTATGGATGCCTAAGTATGCAAAATTTCTAAAGGAGCTACTCTCCAATAAAAAGAAGTGAGAAGATTTATCTACAGTCATACTTAGTGAGGAGTGCTCAATCATCTTACAAAACAAGCTTTCTACAAAGCTAAAGGACTCAGGGAGTCTTACTATCTCTTGTCTTAATAGAAATCTGTCAATTAAATAAGCATTAGCTAATGAAAGTGCTAGCATAAATCTAAAACCTCATAAGTTATTTAAACAACTAGGCCTAAGTGAAAATAAACCAACTAAGATGAGTTTACAACTGGCTAATAGATCAATAACATATCCAAGGGATATAATTGAAGACAAGCTTGTTACAATAGATAAATTTATATTTCCCATTGTAAACTCCATAAATTTAGCTTTTTATAAAGTTAAAATCGAGTACTGTAGATAATTTCCATTAGTCAATAGAACCGATAAATTTAAAACTGATTAAAATTTTAATTACGAAAACTAAAATGAATATGAAAACCTCTAATGTACTGATTGAAACCCAAATTGCATTTAAAAACCCTAATCTCTATGTACACGTAAATATAAGAGATAGAATTGGAACCTAATAAAAATCTCAAGCCTAATACTTTAAGCATATAAAACATACTATACACACCCAATTTTTACTACCTTTATTTTATTTTATTTTTTTATTTTATTTCTTCAATAGATCCTAAATTAGTAAAAACACAAAAAAAAAGGAAATTAAAGAAAACTCAAAAAATAAATAAATTTAGAAAAAACAAGAATTTTAGGAAAATATAAAGAAATTTAAAAATAAGAAAAAGCATAAAAAAATAAGAAATTTGGATAAAAAACACAAAAAAAATTGAGAAATTTAGAAAATAAGAAAATTTTTTAGAAAATTGAAAAATTACAAAAAGAAATTGAAAAAAAAATAAAAGATTTTAAAAATAACATTTTATTAGGGTAGATTTTTAATTTAAAAATAAGTTTTGAAATTTGGCCATTGGACCTAAGTTTAGATTTGAATTTAGCCTAAGCTAACCTGATCCACATATACAATTTAATTACATATATAAACAAGGCACAAGCCAACAGCTTAACAGATAAGCATATGAACTCAGTTTGAATATTGAGTGCAAGGTTAAGGGTTCGAATCTTAGAAAAGACATTAACAAGTTTTATATTTTTCTCACATCAGGGAATGCCACGTGTCCCGATGTATAGCAGCGTCAGGTTAGATGACTCATATTAACGTGGTGAGACATAGCATGCTGTGATCAATTGAATTAGCTGACGTGGCGCCATGTCAATGCTATGCCAGCACTTTCCCTCTCTTTCCCTCAATTTTCCCACATTTTCTCTCGATTTTCCTCCTTTTTCTTTCTCAAGAACAGCCTACTCCCTCCACTTTGGCTTCAATTTTCGCATAGATTTCACATACTCATACCCAATTTCTTCCTTTGATTTTGGTTACTACATAGCCTACTGTAATCGAATCCATTAACACGTCTAAATACAGTCAAAGGAGCATTTAATTTGAGCTCCAAAATTTGGAAAAAAACTGCTTTTCTAGGCATTTTCATTTAACTCCAAATTTCATCTTTCCTTGTTCGATTGATGATAAATTGGAGCTCATTGGACATCCACAAACACATACAACTACACACAAGTCTCAGAATCAACTCCCAAGCTCTCTCTCTCTCTCACGGCCTCTTTTTCTCTTCAAAACTCTCTCTCCCGAGCTCTCCACCACAACCCACCACCCTCATTAGATTCCCCACCATGCAAGCTTCTAAACACAAGCACCCTCGACCATCACCATGCCCCCTAGCCACTCAACCAAACAACTACCCCTAAACCCTAACCATCGAAGCTTACCCCCCTCGAACCACCACATCCAACCCCCTTTGACCTAAAATAATCCCACGGCCACTTTCACCGTGCCTCTAATCCTCTGATTCAACACCCCTTGTATACTCAACAACCCCAAACACCACCACTAACCACCACTTCGAATCACCCTCTAACCACCCGTAAACACCACGGCAACTTCCCTACCCCTACTATTTCCAATCTAAAAAACACAAATCTAAACTCACCCGCAAAAATTTCTCCTTGAATCACCTTAGATCTTGCCTCACCCTACTACTGAGCTTGAAGACTACCCAAATCCATGCGACCTGACTCGATCGACCTACGTGTCCAACCTAACCTAATCGATCCTACCCACGCGCTCAAATTTGTCAAAAGTTTTTTTTTTATATATTTTATTTTTTTCTTTTTATTTTTAGTTGTTGTTGGTGTTGTTTGATTTTTTTTATTTTTTATTTTTTTAATTGTAAATGTAATAAAGAAGAAAAAGTAAAAAGAAAGAGAAAAAATAAGAAAAAAGGAAAAAAAGAAAAAAAAGGGAAGAAAAGAGTAATTTTATTTCAAATAAAATAAAATAAATTAACCATTTTTCAAATTAGGATCATTTAGAATTTCCAAAAGTAAAATCTGATTTAGGACCTTTTTTTTTAGAAATTTTCTTTAATAAACCAAATTAAACTAAAAACGTAAACTCGATCATTTTTAAGAATTAAAACTAATAACCCACTAAAGTTTTCATTAAAAGAATTATATACGTCTGATCCCGAATAGTGGGTACGTAGGCACCTATGGCGCGACGATAAAAATGAAAAAAAAAAAAAACTAATTTCCCTTTTTGTTTAGTTTAGATTATTTTTTATCTAATTGTAGTAACCAATAACCAAGTTTTATCTTTCAAAATTAAAAGGTAAATTTTAAGTTTAATTCTAAATTGGGAAAGTCAATGGTACCCGTAAAGGTTTAAAATTCCTAAACCCCGAATCTAGATTCTTTAGTTTCAGAAACCGTTTTTGTAAAACTGGTTTTAATCATTAAACTAGTACCTAAGTTATAATCAATCTATCTAATTGGCTATAACTTAACTATTTTTCTCGACTCTGGTCGAGTAACAACTCCAAAGTTGTTTTCAAAATAAAAAGGAAAGGTTTTCTTTAAACCTTAGTTGAGAATCGGTATTAAATAGGTAGGGTTTAGTACTAATCAATTTAAAGAAGACTTAATTTTATAAAAGAAGCAGGTGGTTGAAAATCCAGGCTCGACAGCTTAGTGACTCCACTAGAGACATCAAGAGGGTTAATCATTCGACTTTCTATAATTAAAATTAAACACTAAAAATCACCTTAAGATGTGTAACCATCGTGTAAGTTCTGGGCATAGTGAGGCAACCATCATTCAGGACTGATTAGGCTATCCCACTTAAACTTCAATGTGACCAAGGAATCGTTTTGTAAGAAACGCATAAGGTCACAGAGTTTAAGGACATCTATAAACCACCCTTCTTGCATACATCCTTCAAGATTTTAGGGCGGCATTGTTATAAAAGAAAAGAAAAATCTGAAGCTTCTTTCCTTATGTTTTCCTAGAATTCACTCTCAGCTTTTGTCTATCTTACATGTCACACGCTTTGGGATATGGGGAGTCATTTGTTGCATCAAAGGTATAAGGTAGATGCGGTCAAATCTAAGCCATCTTAGGACCCTAGGAGAGGGGTCATTATGTAGGCTTTAGGTGCTATGGTGTAACCATCGCTTGGGGTTGATTAAGCCACCTCACTTAAGCTTAATGTAACTAACAAAAGTGTTCTTTAACAAGTGAGGTCACAAAACTTAAGGACCTTTTCAAAACCTACCCTAATTGAATATACACCCCTCCTTAAGAAAAAAATAGTAGGGTTGCAACTCAAGGGAGTAATGTATGAACCCAAACAATCCCAACACCTGCATATTTTCATGTGCTTTCTTTTTCTACATTAATGATTGATTGTTGTCCATGAAATATGTAGAACTAAAAATGATAGGTAACCAACAAAAGAATAATCAAAGATTGCTAGTTGCCCTAGGAATCCATGAGTAGCTGCTACAAGCTAAAGCTACCTATTGGAAGCAGAGGACTAAGCGTGTTGAGGTCTCTAACAGGGCCCTGTTAGCTTAAGTTGCAAAAAGTGAGAGGACCATGAATTGGGCTTTAGAAATGCTAGACAAGATTAAAGCCCAACTGCAAGAGTTAGATTAGAAACTTTAGATGTAGTTGAAAGACTTTGAGTTTCATGTACTCTGATCTTTCCAAAATAATTTTTGTTTCTCTCTTTAGTCATCCTTCGTTCTTTCCTTCTTTGTAGACAATCCTTCAACAGAACTTTTCATTCTCCCTCACTTAGGGAAGTAAAAAAATAAAAAATATATAAATCCATCATTTTTATCTAGTTTTTATAAAATAAATTTTTATCTTTCTCTCTCTTTTAAAAAGAAAAAGAAAAAAATAAAAGAAAAGTTGCTAACTGGTAAAGAAATTCTTCTAATCAGGTTCACATGGCTAATGATAGACTCGCTTCCCTAGAAAAGACGATGCATTAGATGACCCAACAATGGCAAGTGCCAGTAAGCGCAAGTGGAGAAGGAGGCCCAAGCAGAAAGAAGTCAAGGAGAAGCGAGAAAGAACAAACCTAAGGGACTTAGAGGAGACAATTCACTCAACAGAAGATATCAATCACCTAACTCTTTTATCATTTGAAAGCAATAAGGGTTATAGCTTGTGAAGCCCCTAATCCGAATTACAAACCGCGCAACTTTGACCTAGAAGCAAGATGCGACTATCATATGGGTCAAAAGGGGCACTCTACTGAAAAATGCTAGAGATTGAAGAACAAGATTCAAGACTTGATTGATGCAAAAGTCATTCAACCAAAGCTACAACAATATGTTCCTTCTTCAAGTCATGGGGATAATCCAACTGAGTTACCTAAAGCTCCATTTCTTTTTAGCTTACAAATGCCTTCTAATAAACTCACAAGTTATTTCAAGTAATTGAGTGCTTGTTAAAATAGGGGCAAAAAAAGTTGTTTTCAATAAAGTCTATAATAGCTGGAATAATACAGTTGCCTTTTCAATGAAATGATTGCAATGTTATTTAGGCAAATAAATTCCTCCTCGATAAATTAGTAACTCACTTTTAAAAAGGTTTAAAATAAAAAGAGGCAAACTATTTTCCACATACTAACCTAAAACACTTTGAGAGGTTAAGCGACACAAAAGTGAGGATACTTTGGACTCATTCCTTAAAGGAGGTCCACTTTGAATGCGATATGCAGATCAATATGAAATTAGGCATTCATTTCTCGAATCCTAAACACAATCATCTCTTAATTACCCCATTGGACCTATTTGAAGAAATTTTCAAATTTAAATCCTATCGAGAACTACCCCATAATGGGGCAATTCAAAGGTTAGGGTTATTGATAAGGAGAGAGGGATTAAAATTAGTTTATACTTGCTTCAATAACGTTAAATTCAAAAGAAAATTTTATTTCTGATAAGTTATTTTTTTTTTTTTAATAAGGAAGAGCCACATCCTTTTTAAACATCTCAAGCTTTTACTTACCTCACCCAAGCCCATACAATAGAAATCAATGAATTTAGGACCCTAAACCACTTAAAAGGTAAAAACTTGGCTTGGGGCCAAAAGAAGAAGAAAGAACAATGAAAGAACAGTAGGGTAAAGTAATAAAAAAATAGCCCTAAAGACGTAAAGCCCCAAATTACAGTCTAAGCTCAAAAACCCAAAATCTCTACATCTACTTTAAAGCATCTCTCACACTTAGCCTTCCTACCCACAATACTACCCTTACACAAGTGAAAGCTCTTCTGATCTTTAAAGATAATTTATCTTTAATAAAATTTGTTTTTGAAACTAAGGCAAGTATATTCCTAATTGTTCCTATGGTTCTTGACTTGCGCTCCCGAGATTAATATTTATTTTAAAATAGGCTTCTTTGTTAGTTCCTTTTGAAACCCTTAGACCAAAAGCCTAAATTCATAATGATAAACCGAAAAAGGCCTAATGGATTGATCAAGGTATATAACATGCAAAATGGACTATAATTTTGGGACTATAGTCAAGAGTGTAATCTGGACCGAGAGTTTGCAAAGAAGTCCTCTTCAACTAAAACAGCCATGATTTGCCTTTTTAAAGATGTTTAAAATCATAAGGCCCCACCAAACGGCTCAACATCCAAGATAGGAGGAACATAAGAGGCCCCATGTGATTATTAAAGAAGGGTTTTTTTACCTGTTAGCAAACTAAAAAAGAAGAAGTAATAAAAAGAAAAAAAAAAGAAGAAGAAAAAGAAAAAGAGAGAGAAAGTATTTCAAGTCCATGTCAACTCAAGTGGCTAAGTTTTCAATCTATTCCAAATAAAAAATAAAAAAAGTTAAGAGTCAAGGCTTTTCTCATTCTTCCCAAAATAAAGGAAATTATCCCCAACGTCCTTTTCAACAGAAATGGTCTTCACAAAAAGCGTTTTTCTATAAATATTTCCCTCAAAATTGGGTAGTGTTTCGAACAAGCTCTTGATTGGGTTATCCCGCCTTCCATCCATTCATCTCTCTTCAAGGTCTTTAGCAAACCTTTAAGGCGCTTCTATTCCTCGATTCCCTTTAACGTACCCATAGGGCCCTTCCCCTCTGTTCACCAAGTTCCTTTTAATGAGCCCGTACGGCACTCCTTTTTATCAGTTTCTTTTAGGCCGGCCTTCTATATACAATCTCAACTCAGTCTCATTTCTAAGTGTCTCTCAAGCGAGCCCATAGGGGAATTCCTCATCCACTAATCTTTCTTCAAACATTCCAGTAAGATCATAGAGTAATTCCCCTCATCATTCTCTTTAGGGTTTTTGTAGGCTCATAGGGTGTTTCTCTTCCTTTTCGCAAACCCATTAAGACGCTTCATTTCTTTTAGCAAGCCTAGGAAGCATTTTTGTTTACTAAATTCCCCTCAAGTGAACCTATAGCGCGCTTCCCCTCTATTTACCAAATTCCTCTCATGCAAGCCCATATGCACTTCTCCTTTGTTCATAAAGTTTCTCTCAAGATTTCCCTCAAGTAAGCCAATAAGGTACTTCCCCTCTATTCATAAAGTTTCTCTCAAGAGTTCCCTCAAGTAAGCCAATAGGGTACTTCCCCTCTATTCATAAAGTTTCTCTCAAGATTTCCCTCAAGTAAGCTAATAGGGTATCTTCCCTTTATTCACCGAGCCCGTAAGGCACTTCCCTTCACCAAGTTTCTCTTAGCAAGCTCGTAGGGCAATTCCCTTCATCATTTTCTTCTTAGCAAGCCCTTAGAGCACTCTCCTTCCCAGTATTCCCTCAACAAATCCATAGGGTACAACAATAAGACCCAGTTTAGGGTTACTAGTCCTCGAGAGACGCTGTAAACCCCTAAATTTTTTGACCCAATATCTAAAGTAGACTCAAGTGTATTAAACATTCCTAAGAGTCGACAAGGCTAATTATGATAAAAACCCTAAGATAATAACCAAAGATTCAATTGCATATAGAATTTTTATACCCTAAATGTACTTAAACACTAGAGATTGTACCCAAAAGTGATAAAACCCTCAAATTATAACTTTGAGGATATAAAAGTACTAATTCACCATAACTCACTCTAAAACCCTAATTGACAATATATCCTTAATATCTTACCAAATTATTAGTAAAAGATCAAAGATATTCAATCATTCATAAATACGTATAATACTAAGGTAATCCTTTAGGAACTAAGATATTGCATTATAGATCACATCCATCTTCTAATTATGTAACTAGGTTAGTATTATAAGGAGTTAAGTGTTTAGATGGTGCTTTAGTAGGTATTAGTACCATAAATGATATATTTCATGATAGTTACACTAAATATCATACTAAATAATATATATATAGGATATAAATACTTAGAGGAAGATTTTATTAACCATTCTTACTAATCATTTCAATAAACTTCACATTTCCCTTAAATTCCTTAATTTTTCTCCTAAATTTTGCTTAATTACCCCATTATATACACATAAATTTCACTTAATTTCAAAGAATTAACTAAGTCAAACTGTTGAAAAGTCAACAAACATGTCATTGTCATCTAGATATTTCTTTTATTTTCCTTAACTTTCTACACATATTTTTTTTCCAATTCCACCCCTTCTTTATCGTCCACTTCCTCCCACCATTAGACCCCACTTGTCTTCATTTCTTTAAACAAAACAACAACACAAACAAAGCTCTTTTCTCCCCATACCAAACCGTGACCCCCCTTGCTCCTTATTCCCATACTTTTTCAACACTTCACTTTCATAATTCTAACTACCAAACCAAACTAACATCTCATATATATACTTGTCTTTCTATTCATATTATAAGGAGAAAAAGGTATGTTATTATGTATTTTTCCATCTTATTTAGTAGTTAGATGTATAGATTAGGTAAGTGTAGAAACTTTGTATAATATGTACATATGTGTTGTTAAAAGTAGAAAACTCCATATTCATATTTAGAAGTATAGAAATACTTAGGGATATGGATAGAAATACATATGTACATATAACAAGTGGTTACATGTGAAAAGTATGTGTAAGGGTTTGGTAAAATACCTAGTATAAGTGTAGGAAATCCTTAGTTAAATGAAAGAAGAACACATATACATATGCTTAAGTATGTGTATATAAGAATACACTTGATAAATACATGTATGGATACTCTTATACATGAGTACCCTTCATGTACATAACCAAAAAGGAAGAGTATACTAACTATACATACATATACCTTGCTAAATAAGCTCTTAAAGTGTAAAAATATGGATTTGGTGAAGCTTTCTTAAGAAGGTATACTAGGCATAAGAAAATACGTAAAAAAAAAAAAAATACATATGTAACCGTATGTATACATCGATATATATACTAGTACACATATAAGTACATAAGTATACATACTAATATATTAGGAGTATAAGTATATATATAACATATGTATAAAATACATAAATACACAAGGATAAGAATACATATGTAGTAAATAACATAAGCAATGACATAAGAAATTGATGACATAAGCAATGACATAAGCGATGACATAAGCCTCTAAAATAATAAACTATAAGATCATCTAAGTGTAAGAAATTAATAGCTAATGAAATCATTAACTACTAAAATCGAACATAAAACTAGCCAATAAAAATATTTAAGCTTCAATAGTTAACATTTTAATAAATTTAGTCTATATCGCAAAACACGGGTTTAAACGTCCAAAATGAACATCACCGTGTGAACGTGCATCCAAAAATGATGAAAAACGACTATAAGTTCGTAAATATCGGAAATAGAATGAAAAAGTTACATACAATTAATTATATGGTTCAATCACATAAAAATTGATAGTAATTTAGGTAAAATTAGATACTAGGAATCACTAGTTAATTCAATTGCTTATTATCATTATTATATCGTAATAATCAAATGATCCCGATGCGAGCATGGATCTTCCAATTGATTACTACAACCAAAACGAGTCGTGATGGTTGAGTGAATATTTACCCTATGATTCCATGCTTATATGTGATTATAGATAGTGGACTTAAATGACATTGTTAATTTACTGTTGTGTGGGATCAGGAAATGCTTGTGTATGTTATTATGTGCTGAATTGTGAATTTATCTTAAGTATGAATAATAATTTGTTTGTTGCATGGTAGTATAGATAATGATTGTATGTACTATTGGATAGTCACATCATAATTGAACTTAACTATACTCAGCTCATAAAAAGAAATTAGTACATGCATCAACATGCATTGCATAGACATAATTTTGGCTATTAGATCATATGGAGGTAGAGAGAGGCCATTTGGGGATTGTTATTATAAATTTAATTGGTTTATACGGTGCACTCGTACAAAATAACCTTACTCTAGCCCATAGGAATACTAGGCGTTAGAGGCACTAACCACCTAGCTAAGGGTTGAGTCTAAAGGCCTACATTTAAGGGTAAGTGTGGACTGTGGGGGCCCACTCACGATTATATTAGAACTTGGTTTTTGTGAAAATAAAGGACTTGTTTGATTTAAATACGGAACGTAAAGTTTCGTAGTAAAGTAAGTTCTAATATAATACTCGAATATAACTAGTGTCATATATACTCCAACCCTAACTTCGGAGGGCATTAAATCTGAGTTATGTATATTGACTAGTTAACTATATATATTGTTTGGCATTCTATTTGTTTATTCATTCATATGCGTGAATATAATGTATTGATAACTTGCTTGTGGTGTAGCTAAAGGCTTTGCTCATTAAGCCTAGACTTACACCCACTCAGACTTTTGCTACAAAATGACTTATTTGTTAAGGCTGGCCGTACCAAAGGTTAGCTTGGGACCTAGGCAAGAGCAGGCCATTCAATGTGTTGAGAGAACTGATTACATAGACTTTTACTTATGTATTTTTGTTTTATCAGTAATAGATACCTAGATGTACTAAATTACTGCTTACTGTAAACTTTATAGTTTAAATTTTATAAAAATATGTTTATGTGATGATATTATGTGGATCTATATGTTCTTAGGAAGCTAGTTATTATAAAGCCTTGTATATTGTGTGAAGAGTTCATGATTGGAAGGGTAACCAATCAGGGGTTCTTCATATGGTATACGGCGTTTACCACGACTAAACCGTCCTCAGTTCATGATAGACATCCTACCTAGGTTAATGAGCCTTGTAAGGTATAAATAAGTTTTAGATTGATCCCAATTTAGAGTTGCTAGTTCCCAAAAGATGCTCTCGCTTAGGTTAATGAGCCTAGTGAGGCACGGCGAAGTTTTAGATCGATCCCAATTTAGGATTGTTAGTCCCCGAAAGATGCTCCCGCTTAGGTTAGTGAACCTAGTGAGGCACAACCAAGTTTTAGATCGATCCCACATTAGGGTTGCTAGTCCCTAAGAGACGCTCACACCTAGGTTAGTGAGCCTTGTGAGGCACAACTAAGTTTTAGATCGATCTCAGTTTAGGGTTGCTAACCCTGAGAGACACTCATGCCTAGGTTAACAAGTCTAATGAGGCACAGTCAGGTTTTAGATTGATCCCAATTTAGGGTTACTAGTCCCCAAGAGACACTCCCACCTAGGTTAATGAGCCTTGTGAGGCACAACCAGGTTTTAGATCGATCCCAATTTAAGGTTGCTAGTCCTTGAGAAATGCTCCCGCCTAGGTTAATGAGCTTTGTTAGGCACAACTAGGTTTTAGATCGATCCCAATCCCTTAGAGACACTCCCACCTAAGATAATGAGCCTAAAGAGGCACAACTAGGTTTCATTTCTTCATCCAAATCCCCAATAAATCGATTTTACAATAGCTATAATTGTTTAAAGTCATCCTAGGGGCAAAAATAGTGTCTCTTTGTCTTTGTGGCAAAGTTTTGTTTAAACTTCACTACAAAGAGGAGCAACTATAGACTCCCAATTTTTGCCACCTTTATTTTATTTTATTTTGTTTTTATTTTTTATTTTATTCCTTCGATAGGTCCTAAATTAGTAAAAACACAAAAAATAGGAAATTAAAGAAAACTTAAAAAATAAAGAAATTTAGAAAAAACAAGAATTTTAAGAAAATACAAAAATAATTCAAAAATAAGAAAAAGCATAAAAAATAAGAAATTTGGATAAGAAACACAAAAAAATTGAGAAATTAAGAAAATTATTTAGAAAATTGAAAAATATTAAAAGATTTTAGAAAATAACATATTATTAGGGAAGATTTTTAATTTAGAAATAAGTTTTGAAATTAGGTCGTTGGACTTCGGCTTAGATTTGAATCTAGCCTAGGTTGACCTAGTCTATATGTGTAATTTAATTACACATATGGATAGGGCACAAGCCAACGACCCAACGAATAAGTATATGGACTTAGTTTAGGTATTGAGTACGAGGTTAGGGGTTCAAATCTTAGAGAAGGCATGAACAAGTCTTTTATTTTTCTCACATTAGGCATTGCCACATATCAAGATCTTATTGCGCCCGTGTCATGACAAGTAGCAACGCTAGGTTAGACAACTCGTGCTAACGTGGCACTATGTAGCATCCACGTAGCATGCCACACCAGCTACACGTGTCAATGGTGACACATAGTGCATCGTAATCAGTTAAATTGGCTGACGTGGTGCCACATTAGCACTTTCCCTCAGTTTTCCCCCATTTTCTCTCGATTTCCCTCCTTTTTCCTTCTCAAGAACAGCCTACCCCCTCTACTTTGGCTTTAATTTTGGCACAAATTTCACACACTCATACCCAATTTCTTGCTTTGATTTTATTTACCACGTGGCCTACTGTGAATCAAATCCATTAACACATCTAAATGCAGTCAAAAGAGCATTCAATTTGAGCTCTAAAATTTGGAAAAAAACTGGTTTTCTAAGCATTTTCATTTAACTCTAAATTTGATCTTTCCTTATTCAATTGATGATAAATTAGAGCTCATTAGACATCCACAAACACACACAACTACATACAAGTCTCAGAATCAACTCCCAAGCTCTCTCTCTCTCTCTCTCTCTCTCTCTCTCTCTCATGGCCTCTTTCTCTCTCTAACTCATACTATTTCTCTTCGAAACTCTCTTTCCCGAACTCTCCACCACAACCCACCACCCTCATTAGATTCCTTACCACACAAGATTCTAGACACGACCACCCTCAACTGTCACTGTGCCCCCAAGCCACTCAAACAAACAACCATCCCTAAACCTTAACCGACACCCCCCCCCCCTCCCCCCTCCCCCTCGAACCACTACATCCGATCCCCTTTAACCTAAAATAATCCCACAGCCACTCTCCTAGTGCCTCTAAACCCCTAATTCAACACCCTTTGCGTACCCAGCAACCCCAAACACCAAGACCCAAACATTACCACCTACTACCACTTTGGATTACCCTCCAACCATCCGCAAACACTACGGAAACTTTCTTACCCCTACTATTTCCAATTTGAAAAACATAAATCTTGACTCACTCGCAAAAATTTCTCCCTAAATCACCTTGGATCTCGCTTCGCCCTACTACTAAGCTTGAAGACTACCCAGATCCGTGCAACTTGACCCGATCGACCCATACATCTAACCCGATCCGACCTACATGCTCAAATCCGTCCAAAGGTTTTTTTTTATATTTTATTTTTTTTCTTTTTATTTTTAGTTGTTGTTGGTGTTGTTTGATTTTTTTTATTTTTTTTTTAATTGTAAATGTAATAAAGAAGAGAAAGAAAAAGAAAAAAGAAAGAGAAAAAAGAAAGAAAGAAAAGAAAAAAAATAAGAAAAAAGGAAAAAAAAAAGAAAAAAAAAAGAAGAAAAGAGTAATTTTATTTTATTTATTTTAGTTTAATAAAAATAGATAAAATACAATAAGTAGTAAATAAATAAGATGATATAATAAAATTAAAATAAAATAAGTAGGATAGGGAATTATTTTATCACTTAGAAAAATTGATTTTCTAAAAAATAAAATAAAATAGTAAAATCCGATTTAGGACCCTTTTTTTTTAGAAATTTTCTTAAATAAACCAAATTAAACTAAAAACATAAACTCAATCATTTTCAAGAATTAAAACTAACAACCCACTAAAGTTTTCATTAAAAGAACTACATATATCTTATCCCGAATAGTGAGTATGTAGGCACCTACGAAACAACAATAAAAATGAAAAAAAAAAAACTAATTTCCCTTTTTCTTTAGTTTATATTATTTGTTATCCAATTATAGTAAGCAATAACCAAGTTCTATCTTTCAAAATTAAAAGATGAATTTTAAGTTTAATTCTAAATTTAGAAAGTCAATGGTACCAATAAGGATTTAAAATTCCTAATCCTTAGATCCAAATTCTTTGGTTTCTGAAACCATTTTTGTAAAATTGATTTTAATCATTAGATTAATAACTAAGTTATAACCAATCCACCCAATTTGCTATAACTTAACTATCTTTCCTAACTCCGATCGAATGGTGACTCTTAAGTTGTTTTCAAAATAAAAATGAACAATTTTCTTTAAACCCTAGTCAACGCTCAGTATTAAATAGTTAGGGTTTAGTATTAATCGGTTTAAAGAAGAATTAATTTTATAAAAAAACCGAGAGGGTGAAAATCTAGGCTTAACACATATAAATTTATCCTAATGATGATAAAGTCCTAATAAGGTGTAATTATCAATAGATATACATAATCATGTAAAATTGCTAATGAACAAATAAAGATAGCTTCAAAATATTTATAAACATAAAGTGTAACAAACTAATTGAATAAATTAACAAAATTACCAATATTATCTTATGATTATTTGTGACTTCACATATGTGTATATATGTGTGCTAACTTTATATTGATTTAATTTTTACTACATATTTTATGTTTATGTATTAAATAGTATACATTAATTTTACATCATATATTTTCTTCCATAATTATATCATATAATATTTCAAATATTACCTAAAAGATTAGAGCCACTTTTACAAAAGTCAAGAAAATAATATTTTATTTTCACTTTTTAATTTTTTTTTCTTTTTTTCTTTCTTCCTTTCTTTCCTTTTTCTTTTTCTTTCTTCCTTTTCCTCTCCATAGTTTCGGTTGCCATGTGTACATGTGATTATCACATGTGAAAAAAAGTCAACTTAGCTTTTTCTTTCTTTTCTACCACCGATGGACATGTGGTTTTTGTCTAGAACACACTTTACATCCTCTTTTCTTTTAACTTTCAAGCTTAACAAAGTTTTATTTTCCATTTTCTCTTGGGCCAACATGATTTTCTCCCCTTGCATCTACTTTCTTTTTATTTTTCATCTTTCTTTTACCTAACTACTCATCATCTTTAGTCATCATCTATTACTTCCTCTCTATTATCATTTTCCTACTAATTTCAAGGAAGATAAGGAAAGCATTTTTTTCTAAGAAGTTAAAAGGTAATTAAGTTAATATATTATGTTGTATTTGGTCACTTTTGTAATATAAGTTTATATATACTCTTTAGTATGCATATGTATTTTATAGTATTCTATATATTGTGAGGTATATGTCATAACCCAAAGGAAAGTCTAGTAGGATTGCCTAAAATTTTCATATCAGATGTGCACTCATGATACAAAAATCGCATTACAAATCAAAGATCACAATACTCTGAATAAATAATCACTAGGGTTTCCGATTTTTAATTTATTAACATATTCTAAAATATAAATAACTATAAACATCCAATATTCCACAGTTCCTCAAAAATTGTAAAGAGTCTATATCCCCAACCAAACAATAAGATTAGGTAGTAAAGTTTTAAAATTTAAACTAACTGAAATTTCAAACTCTGAATATAAGAATAGAAATTACATTTGATGTTACAAACCAACTATATATTCTACATTCTATCCTCATATTCGATCTTCTAAACCATCTTAATACTTATATTCAATGCTCAACTCTTAATCTATGCCCAATTATCAATTAACTTATAAGGGAAAACTGATGGAGAGTAAGCTACACGAGCTTAGTGAGATATCCCTCCTTCTATACTCTTAGACAAGTTATCAAGCAATTAAATAACAGATGTATAAATGCATGAATAAGCAATATGCTAAACAATATATACAGTCGACTAGTACTACATATAACATCAAATTTAACGTCCTTCAAGGTAAGGGTTGGAGATTCATTAACAACAATCACAACGAGGTTTTAGTACTTGATTTTTTTTTTAACCATAAATTGAAATTCCATCTTTCACAAAATATATTTCCATTTCCAAAATCCAATAGTACACAAATTACCAAGTCTACCAGTAAGATGGCCCCCTGTAATCTACATTCACACCTTGCACTAGTAGTCTCTAGACTCAAGCCTCAACCACCCATAATTAGCATCTCCGGTGCCAAGTAAGCCGGTGAGCCAAGAGTAGGGTTTTGTTGTAAAAGTGCTCCTACACTGTACTAATCAAATCATGTGGGAATCCCATCCCCACAAGCCATTCATTACCATCCGCATGAGGTAACAGCTGGAACAATAAATACAGTGTTTATACATCTGCATAATCCATTTAATTTAAAATAAGTTGAATAAGATTAAGTTAAATTATTAGGTGATTAACTAATATCAACGAACCATCCAAATCATGTAATGGCCAAGCATACAACCAATTTTGCAATCATCACATTTGATAATGTTCAACATAATTTAACAATCAATATCAAGCACATGCACATTCTCAAACCCCATGCATCAATTTATTAATATATAAAATTTAGGTGCCCTAACTATAAGTACAAAACAAATATAGAGTTATCGGGAGTACTCATTTGACCAAAGCTGATATGAATCCTAGCAATTAACGGGTAACTTACCCTCTTGATCAATGTTTCTTGATAAATAAAATAATAAGAACCTAAGGTATATCTAGATATAATATTAAACAACCTAATTAGCTAACTATCTAACTTATAATTCTTGTTTCTGCTTAGGCATTAAATCATATGTAACTTTTTTATTTTAAATCTGAATTTTTATAGACTTATAGTCAATTTTTATTATTTTCAAACATACTTTCATATAATGGGATCCATTTTGGATGTGGAAACCCATATTTTTCAATATGGACCCAAAATGTTACGAATTTTGTAATTTTGATCCGAATAATTTTTTACATTTTAAGCTTTTCATTATTATTTTATAATTTGATTAATTTCTAAATTTTATTTTTTTATAATATTATATTTTTAATCCATTTTATATTAATTTCACTATTTATTTTTTCTAAGCTTAATTTACCAGTTATGTTAATTTTTTTATTATTGTAATTTTTTTAAAATTAATTAATTGTTATTTTTGTAATTTTCAGTTCAATAAATTATTTTTGGAAAAATGTTGACGTGGCACTATTCCATTAGTCTACATGGCAATTTTGTTGTTTTTCCCAATTTTTACATTTGTTAAATTTTGTATTATTTTTATTATTTATATGTTATTCTAATTAATTAATTATTAGATATATGGGCCTTATATTTCTTCATGGGTTTCAACCCATTTGTACATATGTGTGTGTGTGTGTATATATATATATTTATTATATTATCTTAAATAAGTATGTATGTACTTATATTCTTATATATATATATATGTATTTTTAATTGTTTATATATACTTAGCATATTAGTATGTATACTTACATATATACATGTATTAAACTCATACTATACTATTATGATACGCATATCTATACATATACATATATATATATATGTATTTATGCTTTTAATATACTATTATTATACATATTGCAAACTCAACAAATTCTACGTTTTAGACTTAAAATCGAATTCAAAGAACCAATAATATTCCCTAGGCTCAATCAGACTAAAGAAATTAAAACCAACAAAATTTTAAATCGAAACCTTAAAACGAACTTGAAAAGCCCTAAAAATAAAGTTCTATAAACCCTAATAGCATATAGAGACTCTAAACCCCAAATCCTAGAGTAGTAAAACCTTACATTAAACTTTAAACACAATAAAAAACCTAAATTAAAACATTTAACTTAAATTATGTAAATTGCATAAATTCGATAACAAACGATAGGAGATATCTACAAATGATAATGATCAATCAAATTAAGTTAATTAAGATAATAAATTAATAGAACTACTAATTTACCTCAAATGATACATTTTCTCCAAAAGTAACGCTAAAATTGTAAGCATACCTTCAAAGCCCTCAAACCCTCATAAAACCCTAAAATGAGAGAAGCCCTAAAACGAATTAAAAACTCTAATTTAGTGTCAAAAGCCATAATTTAATTAATAAACTCTAATTATATAGCCACACTATTAAGTAATTACTAATAATTCACTAATTTATTGGAACAACCCTAATTTGCCTTCTGAAATCGTAATCAATTAGCAATAATCGATTTCAATCCTTAGAAACCCTAAATTAATAAGATAAAATAATCCAATAGGCTTGATTAACTTAATTAAATATGAAAAACCCTAAACTATGTCTAACTATGGTCATTTACATGATAATAATCTACATGCATTAATGCATCATAATTAGCTAAAAATAATCACAATTAACTATATAAGACAAGATAATTAGTTGGGAAGACAAGGGACCACTCACCTTTAGTAGACAAACAATTGCCTCAATTAGCAAAAATCATAAAAAGCAAATTGGTCCCTACTTATGCTTATACCATGCAACCAAGAATAGAAGGGATTTGTTCCTCACTATACTCACTCATAATCAACCCCTTTTTTACCCCTCCATCTTCTTCCTTAAAAATACTCTTTAAACACACAATCCAAAATGAAAGAAAAACAAGAAGGAAGGAAATAAGAATAAGTTTCTCAATCCTAGCTACACACCCGAATGCCCTAAGCCATAACTCTACACCGCTACCTCCAAAAAATACAAAACCACTTGCATTTGAATGCTCTTTCATTCTCTTTCCTTGTTAACAAACATTATTCATAAATGAGTTTGTTTCATTTGCCAAAAACAAAGTGAAATGAGACCCTTCAAATTTCTACCGAGGTAAACTTGCACTTATTCAACTTTTCCTCTAATTTGAGTTTATGAGCATGGTTCTTAGGCTTAAAGAATAAGGAAAAAATTATTAAAATACCACCTTAGTTTACCATGTTTACATGCCCATACATATGCATTTTCTTAGATTTTTAGTATAGTAAATATATTACATATAACTTTAGAAGTATATAAGTTGTATTAAGATGATAACTTAAAGAAAAGTAAAAGAATCATCATCATATTTTCATTCCCATGCTAAGCCTGAAACACATGTATGTATATCCCCACTACATTTTTTATTTCTCATGTTTATTTTGGTAGAAAATGGTTTTAGTTGCATTTTAGTGGTAGTTTGATGTATGTTTTAGCAAGTTACGTACATGATGTGTAGAAACTCTAAGAAATCATCTTAAACCACCTCAAACATGTTAAACAACATGCTATAAAATGTTTATTAATGGATTAATCACATGATTATTTAAAGATGATTAGGATTTAGGACTTAATCTTGTAAGGTAAGAGGCTAGACAAGTTCTATAGTGAGTAGTTAGGCCTAAAATGGATATTAGGTTTAGAAAAACCCACTTAAGACCCAATGAACCATTAGTATCATATATGAAACTCATGATAAAATAGGTCATTTAATCATTTTAGTAAACTCTTAAGCCCATTGGATTAGGATAAAGTAAAGTTATGAGCCCTAAGACATGAACTGGGCCTAAATTTAACTAAAAAGGCTTACAAACTGAGCCTTGAGCCCACTTAATCACTCATGACTAGATCTATGACTTTGTGAAAAGTGTACTAAACTTAAGGCCAATGATGGGCTTAAGTCCAAAAAGGCAAGTATGATTGGGCTTAAGGCCTTAAATTGTAAAATGAGCCCAAAAAGCCCTAAGAAAAACAAAATACAAGCCTAAATAATACATGACCAGATCTAAACCTAACTTAAAAAGACTCAAATGAAGATATTCAAAAGGCCCACTAAACCCTAAGGCTCATCCAAGGCATCCACTATAAGCCCTTAATGAGTTAAAGCCTTAAACTTTAAAAAAAAAAAAAAAAAAGATCCTATTTATGCCCATAAGAGCAATACCAAAGCCGAGGATGAAAATTTAAAGTGTTGGGTAAAAAAGGTTTGCTAAAAATACTTAAAAAGAAAGCCTAAAATATCAAGTGCAAGGCCCAAGATAAAAAAACTAAGCCTAGAGCCCAAAACCTAAAATGACTAAACTAACCTTTTGGGTATATGAACTTATAAGACCTAAATAAAAAACTGGCTAACCCTCAAGCCCAAAAATGACCTTGCCAAATGAAAGAACACTAAAAAAAGATGAAATCAACTATAAGAATATGAAAAACAAACTTCAAATAAAGAAGTTAGGGCAAAAAACAAGTTTTAACCATACTCAAGTTTTAATGCAAGCTTCATTAATTAGGTAGATTATTAAGCTCTTAAAGAAACCCTCTTTCAATTA